>LNAC01000106.1:1314397-1360072 GCA_002007465.1 Ailurus styani
AAAGATTTTATTTATTTATTCAACAGAGAGAGATCACAAGTAGGCAGAGAGGCAGGCAGAGAGAGAGGAGGAGGCAGGCTCCCTGCAGAGCAGAGAGCCCGATGTGGGCCTCGATCCCAGGACCCCGGGATCATGACCTGAGCCGAAAGCAGAGGCTTTAACCCACTGAGCCACCCAGGCGCCCATAGGGTTCATTTTCATTATTCTGTAAGATTGTGTTTTAGGAAGGTGAAACATTTTTTGCATGAATTGTACATTTTCACTATCCTTTAGCATCTATATATATAAATAAGTAAACATACCTGTTCTGATTTAAGTACACTGAGTTCCCACAGAAGTTTATCATTTCTACTTGGTTCAGTTGTCCCAAGTGATGATCCATTTGTCACTAATGGCAAGTGATCCAAAAACAACTGTTCTTGCTTGCCTTCTTTTCCAATAGTCCTATTTTCAAAAAGAATTTTATCTTCCTCCATTATTTTTGATTCTTCAATAAAATCTTTATTTATTTTAGAAACTGATCCTCCAGAATCCTTGCTTTTCATCGTCACTACACCATCTTTTAAAGGGTCTAACTGAACATCACACACATTTACATTTTCTGTCCGTTTATGGTTAATGATGATTTCTAGCTCTCTACATCTCAATGATACTTGCTCTTTCTCTTGCTTTAAAGACTTCACTTCTTCACTCAGAAAAGTAATCTCATCATGCTTCTGTTTTAATTGTTTAGAAAGATCAGATAATCTCTCTGACAGTTCTAACTTTTCTCGCTTGGTTACCTCAAGTTTTTCCATAAGTTCTGTTGTATCTTTCTCAACAACCTCACCATATTCCAATGGTTCTCCTATGAAAGTTTTGTCATCATCAAAGACTGAACTTTTCATTTTTACCATAGTTGGATTTATTCTTTGCAAATGATGAAGCTCTTCACTAAGTGTTTTAAGCTTACTTTTATACTCTACTTCCTGTTTGTTTTTGCTGTCTTCTAAGTCAGTTTTTACCTTGAGAAGGCAAGCATAGTCCTCCTGTAATTCCTGATAGTTAACTTCAAAATTTTTTTCAGCAAATGAAAAAGTGTTCCTTTGCCTTTCAATCTCTTCAGTTAGCTGAATACATTGTTTTTTTAGGTCCTCATTTTCCTCTCTAAGTATTTCTATTTCTTTTTGCCAGTTACAATCTTGGGATTTGGACTTAATGGAGTCTATGAAAATTAATCTTTCTTCTTGGTTAACAGGAGTATACATTTTCAACATGTCTTCAAGGGCTTTCTTTTCATCTTTAAGAATGCTGTTTTCTGCTTCAAGTTGTGTAAATTTTTCTTGAAGGTTATCCTCTTTTTCCTTCATTTGTTTCTCCAATAATTCAGTTTTAAGTAGTAATTCTTGAACTTCTTGTTCAAGTGTACCCTTTTCCTTTTCTTCTTGCCTGAGTATTTCAATTTCTTTTTGAAGTTCATTGATTTGAAGAGTCATTTCTTCTGACTTTGAATTCACAAGGGACTGCTGTAAATCTTTTAGCTTTGAAATTTCTAAAATTAATTGATTCTGCTTAGTAATCAAACTGTCTTTTTCGAACTGCATGGTTTCTATCTTTTGGCTCATTTCATTCTGTAAGCCTTCTATCTGCTGTTTGTAGTGAATGCCTAAATTATCTTTCAGTTTCTCAATATTTATTCGATGCTCAATTTCTAAATCTTCTTTCAGTTTGGAAAGTTCTTCTTCATGACTAAACAAAAGCTGTGTCCTCAGCCTCTCTAATTCTGCTTCTTGCGATTCAGCCATTCTGTCTAATACAGCATTTTTCTCTCTTTCTAACATTTCAAGTTTTATCTTGTAATTTGTAACTTCTGCTTCATGTTTTAATTCTAGTTCTTTTCTGGATTCAGATGCAGAAAGAATCTCAGCTTTCAAATCTTCCACTGTACTAAGGGACTTGTGTGCTTCACTGAGTTTACTTTCTTGTTCAGCTATTGTCTGCCTAGCTCTCTGAATTTGTTCCCTTGAAAAGCTCAATTCTTCAAAAAGGTCCTCAAGCTGTCTCTGTAGAGCAGACTTTTCTCCTGAAATTACTCCTAGTTCCTCCTTGAGTTTTTCTTTTTGAGAGTTAGTATCTTGCAATTTTATGTTCAGTTCATTTATTGCCATATTCATTAACTTTATTTGATCTTCGTTAACTGTAATACTTGGATATGAACTTAAAGCATTCTCCATTTCTCCCTTATGTCGTATTTTAAGTTCATCTATCTGTGACATGTGTTGTTTTATTAACTCCTGTTTCATCTGTACTATCTGCTGCCCATACATCTCATCCAGCTCTGCCCGGAGCAGTTCTAATTTTCTTTGTGTTTCTTGTTCCATTCTTTGTAGAATATCAGTTTCAAATTGGCTATCTTTATGATTTTTCTTCTGAAGTTCTTCAACTGTCCCCATTAATTGTTTTATTTCCTCAGAACACTGTCTTTCTTTTTGCTTGGAATTAGTCAGCTCTAATTTCATGTTTTTGATCTCTTGATTCTTTTGTACAACCTGTTCTTGTAATTCTTCCAGTAATTTATCAGCAGCTGTGACTTTATCCATTAGCTCTACCGTTTTTTTTTCATCTTCTATTATTTTTGTATTCAATTCTTCAATGATTGTATCCTTTTCTTGTATTTCTTTATTTGAGCTTTCTACTTTTTTGTCTTGTTCCTTTAGAAAGAAAAAATGAAAATATAAAAACAGCATTTTTAGTTCCTGGCAACTTACATTGTTTAACCTCAATACCAAAAGACTGAGAGAAGTCTGGTTTTGTTCATAATTCTATAAAAAGTTATTACAAGGCTTGCCCCTTAATATTTTCCAAGTCAATGAGATAAGACTTGTGTACCCAACACTAATTGTGAGCCAACACTACAGTGGTGTTGGTCTTCCTGGAAGAAAGAAATTCTTCTTACACTGCTATGGTTAAAAATATTAATTTTAAAATTAGTAGGATTAAAATGTCTAAGCAATTACATTTTTATCTTTCTTATTAACTGATGAACATTCTAAGAGCTTAATATTTTTTGTAGCTATAGTACTATGTACTCTTTATAATTCAAGAACAAAGTCTTAAATATAAATCAAGATTCCTTCCATGTTATTCTAGTGACTTGAAGTGCTATGGGCAAGTGCTATGAAAAGACTAAAACAACAAAAACAGGTTCCTATGGGTCTGCCTTAACTTCATTCCTATGGCAAGTAAAATTAGAAACTTAGGAATATCCAACACGTAAGTGGCTAAATCTTGAACAACATGCAAGACAACTACACAATCTATGGCACATCACCTTGATCCTAGACTTTGGGTTTGAACAGAAATTTGAAAGCAGGACAGGTATTTTCTTCTAGTTCTGACTTGGGCCTCTATTTTAGAACTGTATATAAGCCTATATCTAGGACATAGGCCAACGCACATCCGTAATCACAATCATTCATGAGAGTGGTATAGCATAAAGGAGTCAAGCAGAAGCCCTAGAAACAAAGTTTTGACTGTTACTTAGTTGCCTAAATAGTTTAGGGCTGAGGTCCCAAGTACAAAGAAAGTACAATGTTCCAATGAGTGGAACAGAATATAAGTAACTAAGCAAAATCACCTTACTGAGGCAGAAGTCCCAGGCTCAGAGGACTTAAAGGCACCTTGAATGAATGTATTCACATATCTAAAGGAAAAAATGTTAAAGTCTAGAGAAAAGAAACCCTCAGAGAGTTGGCAGTACTCATTTCAGCACAGTCCAGGGAAGAGAATCAAGGTGCTTTGACACTAAAAATTCTGATCATTCTGGGAAAACCGTATCTAATGTAGAAAGCAATGTAAGGGGTTGTAGCAAACAGAATTTAAGAATTTCAATCCACAAACATGACTTTCCTACTGTAAGATGATACATCAACTTATCATAGTGTAATTCTACAGAACATTTGACTCCAATATCCTTTGAGCTCATGCTCACTAAACAACTTCCTATTACTATTATTATTTGGCTTTTCAAATTCATTTGCCCATGGAAAGAAAGTAAAATCCAATGAACTTAAAGTATATAGGTCTCTGTGATAATTATTTCTCACTGCAAATTAATAATCTTATATTCAAGGTTTAAACATTAGCCTCTTCAACTTGAAAAACCTAAGCTTATCTCTGAGATAGCTCAAGCCTTAGTTTATAGAAGATAAAAACCAGACTTCTCAGCCTACAAGTCAAAGGCCAGATTCTGCACTATATAAATTAACTAAGGCAATGAATGCCATTCTGTGAAGCCTCTTGAGCAAAATTCTTTAGCTTTTTTCCTGGTATCCCATAGACCATCCAATTTTACCATAAGTTATTACCAAGTACTGAGACTTCTGACTTTAATTCCTATACTACAATATGACATTTAAATCAGTTTAATCTCTTAAATCTCAGTGTTGTCATCTGTAAGATAAATGTAGTATTTCTTCTATGTCATGGAATATGCTTGAAGCTGAAAGAAAATAAATACATTAATGTGTTTTATGCTCACTGTGGTATGCACAAATGTAATACATTTATATACTAGAAAGTATCTATAATGCATTTGGAACCTGTAAGAAAGTAAAATTAGTTCAGGAGGTCAACTTCAGTTGATTTATTAAATAAGTAATTAGTGTCTTGAAATGTTAACATAGTTGTAAAATCTGTAATACTTCTATCTACTGATTTTCAGTTGGGGAGGAACCCTCATAAAACACTTAATTCGAAATTGTCCAACATGTGATATAACTGCAAACAATGACAATTCTTCATTCAACTATTAAATAACACAAATTCGTGGCTCATTTTTCTTCATACTGTTTATTTCAAAATATACGGTTTTAAAACATTTATTTTGTGTTGCAAAAGAAGATACAATCACTTTGTTTTTGGAAAAAGACCTGAGGGGGTGGGGAAAAATAGACTTTCTGCCTGTGACGACTGTACCAGGAGAAGTTCAGAGGATTAGTGACAATGAGAATGAGGCTGGAATCAAGTGTAGTTGTCCGGGGGACCACGACAGTTTCAACTATCACCCTAATGCTCTAGTCCCTCAGAGGCACTGATGGAACAACTACTCAGGGGGATTCATACAAAGTGGGGGAAAAAAAAGGAGAAATTAAAATAATTTCACTAATCTCAAATAATACTGCCTACTGAGTATAATAAATACAATAAAATCCAACTTACAGGCTCTTCTAACTAGGCCTAGACCACCTTTCTGCACTTCTTCCTGTAAAGACTCACTTTTTTTTTTTTTAAGATTTTATTTATTTATTTGACACAGAGAGAGAGAGATCAGATCACAAGTAGGCAGAGAGGCAGGCAGAGAGAGAGGAGGAAGCAGGCTCCCCGCCGAGCAGGGAGCCCGATGCGGGCCTCGATCCCAGGACCCTGAGATCATGACCTGAGCTGAAAGCAGAGGCTTTAACCCACTGAGCCACCCAGGCGCCCAAGACTCACTTTCAAAGACTATTTCTAGTTAAATTATTTTTTGCTACCTAGACATTTTTAACATGTTTCAGCCCAGATTTTTATATACACTCCATTCTCTATCGAAAATCTCCTTCCGGGGCACCTGGATGCCTCAGTCGGTTAAGCGTCTGCCTCTGGCTTGGGTCATGATCCTAGGATCCTGGGATCGAGCCCTACGTTGGGCTCCCTGCTCAGCGGGGACCCTGCTTCTCCCTCTCCCTCTGCCTCTCCCTCTGCTTGTGCTCTCTCTCTATCAAATAAATAAATAAAATCTTATTAAAAAAGTCCTTCCTATCAACTCAGATTCATAATGTATTTGCTTATTTGCAAATGAATATCGATTAGCTGCTAATGTGCCACACATTATGCCTACTGCTGAGAAAGCAGAATATAATTATAGAGAAATTATTCCAACTTACAGACCTGCCTCAAATATCATCTCCCCCTAAAGCCTACCCTGAGTCATTTCCCTTATGAAGCCAGACCTACGCAAAACACTTTTTATCTATGCTAACCCTTGTTTTGTGCTATCTTGTGTACATGACAGACTAAAGCATGAGGTCCAATGAAGAAAAGGGCACATTTTAGGCATCATCATCTTTTGCCAGAGCCTGGTACAAAACAGGTGTTCTGTAAACACCTATCTCAAGATTTTTAAGTTACCTTGGTTGTAAAGCATACCACTTCATAATTTCAGTATCTTAAATTTGTATGTTTCCTATTTTCCTAAGAACATAGTCTCTGGAATCAGACTGACTAGGTTTGAAACCTGGCTCTACCAACTATTACCTGTGTGATTAGGCAATTTACCTCACCTTGTTTTGCCTTGATCTCTTCATCTGTAAAATGGGATGATGACAGAACCTCTATCTCCTAAGGTTATTACAATGAATCAATGAGATAATATGTGTAAGATGCTTTGAATATTGCCTGGCACCAGATAAACAAAAATAAATGCTAGCTAATAACTTTATTATTATCCAAACAACATTTTTGTTTGGATGGTTATTTCTCAACTTCTTTCAGAAGAACTTACTAAGTTTGTAAAAAGTACTATATTACATGCAGTCTGTCCTCATTATTCAGACTCCCTACCTGCGAATCCATCTTCTTGCTAAAATTTATTTGTAACCCCAAAATCAATACTCATAATCATTTGTAGACATTCACAGAGCAGCGAAAAATTTGAATTGCTGGGATATGCATGCTTCCAAAGCTAACGTCAAACAAGGGAACTACACTCTGACTTCATGTTTTCACTCATTAGGAGAGCAAGGATGGAGAAGAGGATGGAGAACACAGCGGGCAGTGCTGTATAGCACAAGAAATATGGTTCTGGGCAAGCTATATGGGTTTGAATCACAACTCTAACAAGTGTCAGTAGGGCAGCCTCAGGCAAGTAACTTAACACTTGTGAATTGCATTTTCTCTTCTGAAAATGAACAAAATATAATCTACCAGGATGAGTTGTTTTTAGGATTTAAGATTATAATCTATGAGATATGTTATGTGGGTACATATGTATATATGTATATATACAGTCCCTAGGATGTATGTGTGCATGTGTATAAACACATACATGCATATATATGCATGTATATACATATAAACAAATATAAACATATAAAATATGTATATTTCCCCCTTTCCCCCCCATGAGCACTTATTTTCTAAATAAGTGCTCCAGGCAACTTTATAAAACATAATTACCATAAATAAAAAATCTATTGTAGTTTTTTCTAATTAAAATCCATAAAATTTCATTTTGTCATGGAAATATTTTCAGAATTTCATAACCACTGGTAAAGTGAGTAGAAATACCTTTAGGTGTAAAAAAATAGGAATGGAATATTCTGTTTATAAATTTAGATTCTCCTGAGAACTCACTTTAACATAGGCTAATCACTTCAAAGGAACTCAGTAATGAGTATTATCTTAAAAACTATTATTATGAGACTCCGAATTGCTTTTGAAAGTTGTTTTGCATACTTAAGGAGCTTTTCTTAATTACGAAATTTTATAATTCATGTACATAATAAAAAGGATAAACAGTTGTATAAAAAACTTCAATTATAAAGCTGTTACACATTGGCTGACTTCCTTAAAATAAACATACCATTTCATATGCTCTAATTTTCTCTTGCAAGAAACTAATTTGCATTTTGAAGTCTTCTTTCTTTTTTTGATAATCTTCTAATAAATGGTCTTGTTCTTCCAGCTGTTGCTGATGAGTGAGAATCTGTTGTTTCGCATGTAATAAATCTGCAGCTGTGCTACTATGCGTGCTGTTTCTTAGAGTTTCACTAGCCTGTAACTTAAAAACAGAAAGAAACTTTCGAGTTAAATTCTGAAGAGATTCCACTAAGGAAGAGATGCCTTTTGGGGTATTACTTGGCCTTTTGGAGTATTACTCGCCCCATGAGAAATCTGCTAGATTTGCAGGCTTGAAACTCCAATAAATATGCTGCTATGGCTTATCAGATGATCGTGGGCTGATCAATAAGATCCAAGAACCAATAAGATAACTTTCCCATCATAAAGCAGAGAAGGTAGTCTAGTGAGATAGCTAAGACTACGGCAGTCATGAAGAAAGAAATGGGGCCTAAAAGACCGTACTTCCTGGATTCCAGATGACTTTTCAGTTTGTGATTCTAATCCCTTTCAGAGGTCTGGTTGTATTTTCACCTTGGATTCTGTTAAGATAAGCCTGTATTCTTACATTAAATTCTTCCCTCTTTGCTTAAGCTATCTCAAATTATTTCCTGGACTTGCCATCAGAAACTTTGATTAATACCATTAGATTCTTATGGCTCTGAATAAAGGCAAATAGAACACAGTCTGTCTAGTTACCACTTTAGAAACTAAAATAAAATCACAGCAGGGCTGGCAAAAGGTAGATGTGACTACATGTTAATTTCTGCAAAAATCCACCCAATCAAGACTTAAAAGATTTTGTAGGCTTTCAAAATATAGACAAGGAAGAAGTAGAAAGGGGTGCCTGGGTGGCTCAGTGGGTTAAGCCTCTGCCTTTGGCTCAGGTCATGATCTCAGGGTCCTGGGATCGAGCCCTGCATCGGGCTCTGCTAGGCAGAGAGCCTGCTTCCCCCTCTCTTTCTGCCTGCCTCTCTGCCTACTTGTGATCTATCTCTCTCTCTCTCTGTCAAATAAATGAATAAAATCTTAGAAAAAAAAAATAGGAAGAAGTACAGAGAAAATAACAGCAAGAAACCAAGCAAGAACTAGGAGTTAAACTCTTGGTTAACGTAACAACAGGTATTCACATATTTCCAACATGATACATAATAAGCAAATGGATTTTAAACAAACTTAAATTTGTTCTGAAAATTAGAGCACTTTAAAAAAATTCATTACTAAAAATCTAATAAACTTTGTTCTATTAGTAATACTTACATGTTGGAACTGAATCTGTAATTTTTGACTTTGTTCTGTCAACTCCAAGAATTCTCTCATTGTCTCATCCTTTTCTCTCCTTGCTTGTTGTAAATTAGCAGTGAGCTGGGTTATTATGCCATCTCTTTGCTTAATGGCAGCTTCAAATTCTTGTAACTAAAAGACATCAGTGAAAATAAAAAGTACCAGACTTATTTTTTAAACAAAATTGATTATTACTAAAGGTAACTATTCTTCAAAAACATAACATTCAAAATGCACTGACACAATTATGATAATCTGTAAGACATGTTTTCTATTCTTGTCCATATCTGAACGATCAGCTTGCACAAATCGGCTTTAATTCCAAATCAACTTAAAAAAAATTACTAGAACTAAAAAAAAAAAAAAAATTACTAGATCTAACCTATCCATTTATCTGCTTCTAGAAGGATAAGTGCCTTTATATTTAGGGATGCCCCAATCTGTTCCTAGGCAACATCACCATAGACATGTTCAATTCTCACCTGTTTCTGGAGAGGATGAAACTAAAATATATTCTGTCATCCTCATCAATGGCCTTTTCCACCTTGTTTCTATAACTGACTGCCACAAAAAACAGATGTCATGTTTTAACCCAAAGCGCTTACTTTTACAAGGACTCACTGACATTTTTAATGAGTTTAGGTCATCATATTCTGATGTGGTTTGCACCAAAATTTTCTCTCAGTCTGATTACAAAAATACCTATCCTACTGAAGTGATTTCAGCCTAGCTATCTCATAAAGTTAAAAGATTAAGCAAGGTTGTTTGCGACACGTATAAGGACAAATATGATGAGATTTATTTAAAAACCTTGTCTTTAAAGAATGTGCATATACCATCATTCAAATTTCCTATTTTTGTCTCAGTAATAAAACAAAAACAAAAGTACACATACCTGCTGCAGTCCATCGCTCCCATAAGTGGCTCTCATTTCTTCTAGTTCTCTGTTCAGCTCTTCAATCTCATGCTGTTTGCCAGCCAATTCATTTTCCATCATCTCTAGGTGGGTCTGATTGTACTGTGCTCCATGTTCAGAATAAGAATCATCAGCACCAAATTCTTCTTCCTAAATCAATCCAAGATTTTTAATAATTCATACTAACAACATTCCTCAGGAAGGATTTAAACACTGAATTCCATAGCAAAATCGACTTTAAATATCACTTATCACCTCAGAGCTTACTGGAATGACAACTTAGTTTGTTATTATTGTGATATACACCTTAAAAGTAAAAATATATTGCAAAATCTGTTACAATTGAGCTTTTATAACAAAACGTGGCTAATTTTGTTAAACATTAAAAGCGTTTAGAAATCACACACAGAAAGAAGTACATGCAGGAAAAAGCTTTGTTAGTAAGCCAGATGGTTTTAAATAGTATAAAACATTAGTATTGTGAGAGTTTTAAATACTGTACCCTCAATAAATTTGTAGGCTTTTCTGTTCTCACCACAAAACTGCAACCATTTACCTGTACAAAAACAATTTCCTGAATATTATAATTTTAGATAGAATTTTAGTTAAAGCTAACAATTATATTTCTGCTAACGGTATTCATGCATATATTATGCATAGGGAAAATGCCTCATTGGCAAAAATAGACACAATGATTAAATTTAAATCTATAAAAGACATTATGATCATTTCAAATGCCAATGATTCCTAAAACATTTGCATGCTTACAATGCAGAAGACACAGTACTATATATTTTTCTTTAAGTGAATTAAAGTTCTAAGTGCAGTTTCCAGTTTGTCCTCAGAGGGGTAATTATAAACCTTAAGTTACTAAATTTTCGTCTACAAAATGCTGCCTTATAATCATTTAAATAATTGTTTTGGTTAAGCTCTATTCATTTTAAAGTAAAATTGTTTACAGGTGCAAATTCACAGAAGGCTGGTAATCAGGTCAAGAAATATGAGATGAATAGGTGAAACAGTCCCCCAACTTTCCCTGGGGAAATGATAGCCATGCCAACCCTAACTGACATAGAGATTTTCCATAACATATTACTGCCTCTCTCTATCAAAGACATGTGACAATAGGAAGAAGAAGGATGACAGTATATGTATCCTGGGTTGACATGGTGGGAGATTAATTTCAGATCAGTTAATCTATTTAACAAACCCCTCTTTCTCCCAACAGTGCACAAAAGACCTTCACTTCTGCTTACACCTTAATTATTCATAATTCTGTGTTAACAGAATCCAAGATAATAAAGTTTGTACTGCTGGAATACAAAGACTAGAATATCCCAGAGTTAGGATATGTACTACATCTTTTTAAAAGTGAAGATACTGTGGAGCCTGGCTGGCTCCGTCAGTAGAGCATACAACTTGATCTTGGGGTCATGAGTTCAAGCCCACCCCACTTTGGGTGTGGAGCCTACTTAAAATTAAAAAAAAAAAAATTGAAGATACTAATTTAGAGTTCTGTAACAAAGTTTGATTCCTTTGTTTTTCATCCTAAGGATAATTTCTGAAAAAAAAGTAAAAAAAAAATCATCTTTATGGCAATAAAATATTGCAATTTGTGAAAACTATCAGAAGACAAGAGTACTAACTCTATTAAGGTTATTAATATCTCAAGTCACTTGAAATAACCTCTCAATTAAATCCTCCTAAATTCTGGGCGCCTGGGTGGCTCAGTGGGTTAACGCCTCTGCCTTCAGCTCAGATCATGATCTCAGGGTCCTGGGACAGAGGCCTGCTCAGCAGGGAGCCTGCTTCCTCCTCTCTGCCTGCCTCTCAGCCTACTTGTGATCTCTCTCTCTGTCAAATAAATAAATAAAATCTTTTAAAAATAAATAAATAAATAAATCCTCCTAAATTTCAATGAGCTTTTCTTGATTCTGAAATGAAGCATTTTGATAAGCATCTACTAAAATTTTACAGTTACAGTAAAATGAAATGGATTTTATGGGTATCTTCAAATACCATATTAAGCCAGGATACACCTTTAAGTGGAGATGATATAACTATAATAAGTTATTAGTTTATAATGACTGTATCTAACACATAATATAGCTAAAGTTCAGCTTAATTTTTCTCTAAACAAAATTACACTAAAAAAAACTCCTATGTACAGGCTTCTTAAAATACATAACCATTTTCAAAACTTAATTATACATTAGAACAAACATAAAAATCATTATTAATAAATTTTTTTTAAATGTAATACTATGTAAATAGGTAATAAAAGATCATTCACCAGAACTAAATGAATACAAGCTATATTCTGAAGTTAGAATAGAAATACCCAGCAGAATATTGGGATCATTAATAGCATTATTCTATTTTTTAATGTAGGTAATTACTTTATTGATACCTAAAGGGTAGAGCATTCATCCCTTTTTCTTACATTAGTCTTCTAACACTATACCTGGCAAATCTTAATATGAAAGTAAATTAATAACTTGAAACATGAAGATCAGATTGATAAACTCAGGTGAAGAAAAGCTTTTTTCTTAGTGTCCTTTTTTCCTATGCCATTTGTCAAAGTTATTTAACCACTAGGCTTGTACTAATAAATTCTTTCTGAATTTATAGATTTATTCAATCTGTAGGGACAACATGAAGACTTCGGAAAGTATAAGTAAGGTACATTTTCAAATTTAAAATGTTCTGTATAGTATCGTCTCATAAAGATCATCTCATAAAGATACTGCAATTCAGAAAGAATCAGAGGAAGATAATTTTTATAACCATAAAATGGCCTTTACACACTAAAACCTTTTCCTTTCAGTGGATGTTAGTTTAAAAACATAAAAGACTAATTCACTTTTAATATCTTATCCAATTATACTTAATTTGGTGCTATTTACATTCAAAAATATTAATAATGGATATTTTCATAAAATAAAAATCTGATGGCTCATAAAAGTTCATGAAAGTTATAGGAGTTCAATGTGCCTCGGTGACTCATGGAATTGGAGCCAAGTAACTAATGAGGTTAAGATCATCCACTTAAAGCTAAAGCTGAATATCAAATACCACACTGTACACCTTAAATATATACAATTTTTAACTTTCAATTATACCTCAACAGAGCTGAGTCAGGGAGTGAGAAAAGGAAAATGAGGTGAGGTTAAAAAAAGAAAAAAAAAAATCAAAGTTAAAAGGCTAAGTTTATATAACTTTATGGCTATAGGCTATGTCTCCAACTCCAGCTAGTCATTTCATAAATATCATGAATCATACAAATGACTTGGTTAAGAAGCACTGAATAATCACATGGAATCCATAATGAGATTTTTTGCCCTATCACTTCATCTTTCCATACTTAGCAAAGCATATTTATTTACCTGTCATGTGTGTAGGTTGCTTCCAGCATTTGTAACTTTCTCCAAAAAACCCTGCTCAAAGAGTATCAATAAAAATATTTCATGTACATACAGCATTTTGGATATGAAATGTCCCTTCAAGGAGGACTGAACAGATAACGTACAATTTAAATTAATTTGTAAGAAGGGCATTTTTTATTCAGTCTAATTTCTCTGGCATATGTAATTGGGTATATATTTATATAGAAGAGATCTCACTAAATATTATAGGTATCATAGGATAACATTATCTAATTCTTTCTAGGCCTGAATCCATTATTCAATCCAAGGAGACTACCAGCCAAAGAAGTCAAGAAAATTAACTGCATACCATATCTATACACATACAATTTCCAAACTAAGTACCTAATCAGAATCTGAAATCCTTCTGAGAATAATCTGTTAATTCTCATCACACATATTTCATTTACTTAGTGTGACTATAAAGCATATTTCTACTGAAGAGCAGTAAAAAAACCCACAAACTTCATTGATTGCCTTTTTTATACCAAACACCATATTAAGTATTATCAAATGTAACCCTTACAACTACACTGTGAAATAGATATCACTGTTTTACAGGTGAAAAAACCATATGTCAGAGTTTAAGTGATGGTCCCAGCCAGGCTGGTAACACCTTGGGGGTGATGAGGCTGAAATTTGAATACAAGGCTCCAAAGCCCCTGTTCCTGTTTATTACCTTACTTCCCTATGTACCAGAAAAATGACAGTGATATTTTAAAAACATACAAGATAATTATGTGGCCTACAATTCAAAACTGTAATTCTGAAATTTTAAAAAAGCTCCAATGCAAACAAGAGCAGCCAAGATTATTAAACTCTGCAAATCTGGCAATTGTAATGAAGTTATAATCTATGTATTTCTTAGAAAGGAATTTCCTTTGGCAGGGAGGGTGTGATACTAAGAGATAATTCCCTAAAATTTCCAATATGAATATCATAACAGGGTGAGATTTATTCCTCAATTTACAAATTTGGCTTACTAGTGATTCTTCCGCCTCCTGAAAAGGTGACTATGGCTTAGAAGTCCCAAGTAATTCTAGCTCAGTCAAACCAGTTTTAACATCATTAACAGGAATAGTTAAAGCTTCAAAACTAGCCCAGAGTGTCATGGATTCATATTAGGCTCCATATTAGCAATCTGAGACATTTTCAAACATTTCACAATCGATCAATTTTTCTACTGTTTTCTACGGACAAAGAGAACATATAACTTTGTCACTGTATAATTCATCATGAATCCAGGCCCCAAATATATAATATCACATAGGTTATGATCAACTCAGGTCAATCTGTCAAAATTTATTTCATAAATATCTTTTATCAATGTAATCTTCTGAGTTACTGTTTTTTTCCAATTATAAATCAGTTAATCAATTTAGTTTTTGTGATCACCATTAAAAAGAAAAAGTATCAAAGGATATGTCACATAGTAAAGAGAAGTATCTTTCCTGAAACTTTTGTTTGGAAAAAAAATACATATGTATGTATAAGGTATGTATTTATTCATGTATATAACAATAAAACATATGTGATTACATAAGCAAAATATGTGGAAATTATACACATATACATGTAGTATAGATTTCTTGTTGTTCAACCATGGTCAATATACTCTAACTTTTAACTGTAGGAATTACCTTTAAATATTACTTGTACCTTACTTCAAAACACTTCAGATGTACTAGGTTATCACAGATAAATAGTTTCAATACATTCTTCTGGACCTCATAATTCCCGCCAGTTTTATAGTCTAAAAATTCTAGGCAAAAAATAACTTATTGTAATAAGACTTTCCAATATTACTGTTTTCAAAAAGAAAACTTGAAAATCACAATCTTTTGATGTCCTTACCTTTCAAATCTGTATTAATAAAAATTAAAGCTACTCTCTTATCCCAAAGTGAGAAAATGGCTATATAAATTTTAACCAAATTTCAGAGGCATATATATATATATATATATAAGATGATCTGATCTATAGCCACTTGGTTTATAAAAAAATTCACCTGAGTATAAAGAAAAAAAATGTATTTTGTGGAGTCCTGGGTGTCCCAAAGACACAGGCAGTTCAGGCAAAAATGCCTGAAACTTTCATCAAGAAAGACAAACTATAAGAATTAAGGCATTACCAAGAGAGAGATGGCTGAGTAGGAGGGTCCCAAGGTCACCACTCCCCATGAACACACCAAGGCTGCAACTACAGATACTGCAACTCACTGAGAACGACCTGAAGACTAGCAGAACACCTCTTCCGCAGCTAAAGATAGAAAGAAAAAGGCACATGGAGAAGGGTAGGAGGGGCAGAGATGCAATCAGAAACTAAACCTCCCATGTGGCAACCCACAAGCAGGAGATATTACACAGGTGTGAAGGTCCTCCTTGAGGAGTCAGGGGCCCAAGCCCCATACTGAGCACCCTCATCCTGTCAGTCTGCACTGGGAATATGAGCCTCCATAAACATCTGGATTTAAATCAGTCTAACTCTGGGAGAGCAGAGGGCAATAAGAAACCAAGACTCTGTCTTAAAAGGCTAGTGTACAACAGTACCTGCTCAGAGACCCAGCCCAGAGGTAGCAGTTTGAAAAGCACCTGGACTATATTCCATGAAGATTTATTAATTTTAGGGTGTGTGCCACTGGGGCAAGGATCTGCAGGAACTTTTTCTGGGAATGGAAGTGCTGTCACTTTTTTTCTTGCCTTCCTTCAGCCCAGCTGGCTTGACACTGGTGGGCCCCCGTTCGGACACTTTCTCTTCCTAGACCACTCACCCTGCCCTGGTGCTCCCCTGCAGAGTCATTCTAATCAACCTAACTGCCCTGGCAAGCACCCTTCCAAAGTGACTCCTACTCTAGGGAGTCCCGCCCACCTGCAAACCCATGATAGTGGACACCGAGCCCCCCAGCCAAGTCACACTGCATCCTAAACCCCCCTCCCTGCCCCCCACCAGCATAACTGTAGCAGCTGCAGCCAGGCCTCTTAGCCAGCCATGCCAGGGTCAACCCTACCCATCAGTGTACCCACAGCAGTTGCAGCCCAGGCACTATTTGCAGATGACATGATATTGTATATGAAAACTCTAAAGACTCCACTAAGAAACTATTAGGACTAATAAATGAATTTAATAAAGTTGCAGGACACAAATTTAATATACAGAAATCTGTTGCATTTCTATACATTAATAACAAACTAGCAGAGAAATTAAGAAAATCCCATTTACAACTGCATCAAGAAGAGTAAAGTATCTAAGAATAAAATTAACCAAGGGGGTGAAAGAACTATACTCTGAAAAGTATAAGACACTGATGAAAGAAACCAAAGATGACAAATAAAGGGAAAGATATACCATGCTCATGGGTTCAAAAATTAATATTGTTAAAATGTCCATACTATTCAAAGCTATCTACAAATTCAATGCAATCCCTATCAAAATACCAATACCATTTTTCACAGCACTAGGACAAATAATCTTAAAATTTGTATGGAACACAAATACTGCAAATATCCAAAGTAATCTTGAGAAAGAACAAAGCTGGAGGGGACACAGTCCCAGATTTCAAATCATACTACAAAGCTACTGTAATCAAAGTAGTATGGTACTAACACACAAATGGACACATAGATCAACGGAACAGAATTGAGCATCTAGGAAAAAAACCATGTTTATATGGTCAATTAATCTATGACAAAGGAGCCAAAAATACACAATGGGGAAAAGACTGTTTCTTCAATAAATGATGCTAAAAACACAGGACAGCTACATAAAAAAAAATGAAACCACTCCTACACCATATACAAAAATAAGTTCAAAATGGATTAAAGACCTAAACTATAAAACTCTTAAAAGAAACCACGGGGAGTAAACTCTTATATCTCAGTCTTAGGAATATATTTTTAGATCTGTCTTGTTAGGCAAGGGCAACAAAAGCAAAAATAAACAACTGAAACTACATCAAGCTAAAAAACTTTTGCACAATGAAGGGAACCTATCAACTAAACTAAAAGGCAACCTACGAAATCAGAGAAGACATTTGTAAATGACATATACATTAAAAGGTTAACATCCAAAATATATTTAAAAAACCTCACAGCAGAGTGTATAATACCAAGTGAAATAAGTCAGTTAGAGAAAAACAAATGCAATATGATTTCACACATATGTGGAATTTAAGAAATAAAACAAATGACCAAAGGGGAAAAAAGAGACTGAGACAGACGAAGAAACAGACTCTTAAGTATAGAAAATAAACTAATGGTTACTATAGGGGAGAAGTGTGGGGGGAATGGGTGAAATAGGGGATAGGGATTAAAGAGTGCACTTATCAGGATGAGCACTGAGTAATGTTTAGAACTGATGAATTGCTATATTGTACACCTGAAATCAATATAACATTGTATGTTAACTACACTAGAATTAAAGTAAAAAACTTAATAAAATTAAAAAAGAATTTAATAAAAAGAACTCTTAGCACTGAACACCAGAAAGAAAGAAAGAAAGAAAGAAAAGAAAAAAAAGAAAAAAAAAGAAAAAAGGAAACAACCAAACAATCCAATTAAAAAATGAGCAGAGGGCCTGAATAGACATTTTTCCAGAGAAGATATACACATGACCAACAGGTACATGAAAAGATATCTGCTCATTATCACTCATCATTAGGGAAATACAAATAAAAAGCTCAAAGATATATCACCTCGCATTCGTCAGAATGGTTATTAAAAAAAAAAAAACAAAAACATGAACTAACAAGTGTTGGTGAGAACGTGGGACAAAGGGAACCCTTGTGTACTGTTAGTGGGAATGTAAACTGGTGCAGCCACTATGAAAAACAGTATGGCAGTCCCTCAAAAAATTAAAAACACATCCATATGATCCATTAATTCTATTTCTGGGTATTTACCTGAAGAAAATGAAAACACCAATTTGAAAAGATATACTGCACCCCTGTGTTTTACTGTAGCTTTATTTACAATGTGCAAGACATGGAAGCAACCGAAGTACCCATCAATAGATGAATGGATAAAGATGACGTGGCATATATACACATGTGTGTGCGTGTGTCTATATGCATATGTGTATACATAGATACATATGATGGAAAATTACTCAGCCATAAAAACAAATGAAATCTTGTCATTTGTGACAACACGGATAAGTGAAATAGTCAGAGAAAGGGGCACCTGGCTAGCACAGTCATCTGACACTTGATCTTGGAGTCATGAGTTCAAGCCCCACATTGGCTGTAGAGATCACATAAATAATATTAAAAAAAAAGTCAGACAGAAAAAGACAAATACCATATGACTTCACTTATATGTGGAATCTAAAAAACTAAACAAACGAATAAACAAAACAGAAACAAACTCATAAATACAGACAACAGACTAGACTGGTGGTTGCCAGTGGAGAGGGAACATAGGGCAATGGGTGAAATAGGTAAAGGGGAGTAAGAGGTACAAACTTCCAGTTATAAAATAAATAAACCACAGGGATGTGGAATATCCCACAACACAGGGAATATAGTTAATATTACAATAATTTTGTATGGTAACAGGTGGTAACTACACTTACTGTGGGAGCAATTTATAATGTATATGAATGTCAAATTACTATGTTGTACACCTGAAACTAATATAATATTCTGTATCAACTATACTTCAATTTAAAAACAATGAATAAAAACAATTTTTTAATTATGTTCAATTAGCCAACATACAGTACATCATTAGTTTTTGATGTAGTGTTCAATGATTTATTAGTTGTCTATAACACCCAGTGCTCATTAAAACACATGCCCTCCTTAATTTTTAAAAAAAGAATATAGCCATTACAGGAAGAAAAAAAAAAAAAAAAAGCAGTGTTGCTTTCACATATAAACTCCAAATTTAAAGTTGCAAGGCCAGGTTCTCTGAATTGCAAGTTGTGATTTTAACCTACTGAGCCACCCAGGCACCCGCGAGTTGTGATTTTAAATTGAGATACTTCCCCTATAGGCAACTTTACGTAGTGTAAATCAGGTATCAATTTATTTATTCAACCCTGGTTAATTATTTTCCCGATCAGATTACTAATAAGTATATTTCCAACTTTTAAGCACATTAAGCTTTTGAAATAACAAGTTTTTACTCCCATTTGCAATTCAAAACAATAATCTGTTCACTTAAGAACATGAAGTTGTCTTTTTTTTGGTATTGGTATTAATATATCAAAACTTATGGAATATACTGAGTTGCTGACCATTCAGAGTAAGGAATAATTTTCCATATCCTCAAATTCTGGACCAAAGAAATGACAATCATATCTAAAACAGTAAGAAAAAGATAACAATATGACATATATTTATTTATTAATAACACATAAAGAAGGTATTTCCTAATGTGGCCAATGCCTATACTAGCTTTTATCACCTAAATTAAAAACCACTATTGCAGCATTAATTTTGACAAATTAATTTATGTAATTACAGAATTCAAGCATTTGTAAAAAGCATTACTCAGAATATGAAATAGTCCAATATAATATTTACTGTGTTGAATATGGATACCTTATGACAATCATTAATCCTAAAATCTCAATATCATTTTCCTAGAAACTTAAAGGCCTCAATTAAGGTCCAAGCTATTCAAATACATTTAAGATCTTAGTTAATAATATGAAAAAACATATAGAGAAAAACATAACTTTCAGGTTTTCTAGGTCATTTACATTGTATTTTGTTATGCTATACTTCGTTATACTTATAAAAATACATAAGCATGTGAGTTGCAAGAAATAAAGTATTAATATTTCAAAAATAATACATAAAAAGTCAATCTACATAATTTTACTTATTCTTACCTCTGAACTATAATCATCTGCCGTAGTTGAAATCTCACTTTCTGGCTAAAACAAAAATAAAAACCAATTACATTAAGTACTTTCTCCCACCAAACACTGTACTTTATTAACCCATTACTATTAGTAACATATGATAGAAAATTCACATAAAAATATCACTAAAAAACTAGTAAAAATTATTCAAACATTAAAAAAAATTTCTTTAAGTATGTGGATTTTATTTTACTCATTTTTTTTAAAGTAAGCTCTATGCTCTATGCTCATTTTTTCTAAGTAACATGGGGCTTGAACTCACAACCCTGAGATCAAAACGTCACATGCTCTACCAACTGAGTCAGCCACATGCCCCAAAACTTTAAAATTTTCACTCTATGAATCACAATGGCTAACTAACACATCTGATGTTTATCATAAAGCATTTTTCTAAATATAAATGTATCAGAGGTACTTTCACACAGGGTCTTATATACATCACAAATCATTTGTAAGACAAAAGCACCAAGTAAGATATCATCCTTCTAATTCTTATGTCTCTTTTAAATAAAAGAAACTCTTAAAATGTTACTCAAAAGAGTTCCAATTTCTTCAAAAAGAAAAATCATCGGTGTGCCTGGCTCAGTTGGTAAAGCATGAGACTCCTGATCTCAGGGTCCGAGCCACACTGGGCTTAGAGATTACTTAAACAAACAAACAAACAAAAAAAGTTAAAAAAAAAAAATCACCAAATCTTGATGCCGGAAAAGTAGTAACAACTTGAAGAAAAATAACAATCTTGGTTGTTACTGACACCTTTGCAGCTTATAAAACACTTTCTAAGACATTCCTGTTTCATTCTTACATCCCTGGGATTCGGGTATGAAGTAAATGGCTTTTCTGAGCTTCCCTCAGTTTAGAACCACTAGAAAGCTTCCTCCTTGAGGAGACTTAAATTTTCCCTG
The DNA here is from genome assembly GCA_002007465.1 of Ailurus styani. Classification (NCBI taxonomy): domain Eukaryota; kingdom Metazoa; phylum Chordata; class Mammalia; order Carnivora; family Ailuridae; genus Ailurus; species Ailurus styani. The sequence goes on from LNAC01000106.1 coordinate 1,335,430, forward strand.
CTTTCACTGCTCACTCACTCAACTGAGAATCTCAATTTACAAGTGAGAAAAGAGACCTAGAAAAAAGACCTAGACCTTTTCATTCAACAAATATGAACCATCATTATCTCCTTTACCATCTATACTTAAGGAGATTTTCTTCATCACTTAGCACCAAACTCTAAGTCTACCTCCTCACTGATGTAGTAACTGACGCCAGAAACAGAAATAAGCTTACCCCTATTCTAAAATTCTGTCACAGGGGTCCTAACTTATATGACCTTCTTTTATTTATTTTTAAAGATTTTATTTATTTATTTGACAGAGAGAGATCACAAGTAGGCAGACAAGCAGGCAGAGAGAGAGGAGGAAGCAGGCTCCCTGCTGAGCAGGGAGTCCAATATGGGGCTCAATCCCAGGACCCTGAGATCATGACCTGAGCCGAAGGCAGAGGCTTAACCCACTAAGCCACCCAGGCACCCCATGACCTTCTTTTAAATCTAAAATACTTTCATGACATCAGCCCTCATGGTTGATTCACTTATGCCTTTTAAACAGTTATAGATTAAATGTATATTGTGTACTAAAAACTGTGTTACTAAGGATGAAATGGTGAACAAGACACTCTTTGTACTGAAAATGCTGAAACTCTCGTGCGAAGCCCAAACATTGATTTGTTATGCAGAAAAAGATAAATAATCTGCAAACCACATCAAATATCATATCATTATATGATATACCATATCATTCCAGATTTCAACAAACAATTACAAGATAACAAAGAAAAAGTATGGTCCACATACAAGAAAAACAACAGTCAGTAGAAACGGTCCCTTAGGAAACACAAATATTAGACTTAATATACAAAGATTTTAAATGAGCTATTTTAAATATAGTCAAATAAGTGAATAAAATTAAGTCTAAAATATTAAAGAAGACTATAAGGATATTGCCTTACAGAATAAAGAGCACCCCTACAAAAGGACCAAAGAGGGGTGCCTGGCAGGCTCGGTTGGTAGAGCATGGGAGTTTTGATCGCAAGGTTGTGAATTCAAGCCCTATGTTGGGTGTAGAGATTACTTAAAAAAATTTTTTTTTTAAATAGTAAACTTTTGGAGCGCCTGGGTGGCTCAGTTGTTAAGAGTCTGCCTTCGGCTCAGGTCATGATCCCAGGTCCTGGGATTGAGCCTCCCAACAGGCTTCCTGCTCTGTGGGAAGCCTGCTTCTCCCTCTCTTACTCTCCTTGCTTGTGTTCCCTCTCTCGCTTTGTCTCTCTCTGTCAAATAAATAAAATCTTTAAATAATAATAATAATAATAAACTTTAAAAAAAAGTCAAATAACAAATGAGAAATTCATTAGAGGGGCTTGACAGATCTGAAAAGAATCAGCAAACTTTATAGTTCAACTGAAATTATGCAGTATGAGGAAAAGATTAAAAAGAATGAAGAAAAATGAACAGAGCATAAGAGATCTGTGCAACAATATCAAACATACTAACACGCATAATAGGAGATCCAGAGGAGGGGACAGAAAGGAGCAGAAAGAATATATGAAGATACCATGCCCCAAAACTTCCCAAATTGGATGAGAAACACTAATCTACATATCTAAGATGCTCAACAAATTCTAAGTAGGAAAATCTCAAAAAGATCCACTCTTCACAAATCTTTAACACCTCAACCTTCTGAATAAAGCTCAAATCCTATATATTATTTTTTAAAGATTTTTTATTTATTTATTTGACAGAGAGAGAGAGAGAGCACAAGTAGGCAGAGAGGCAGGCAGAGAGAGAGGAGGAAGCAGGCTCCCTGCTGAGCAGAGAGCCCGATGCGGGCCTCAATCCCAGGACCCCGAGATCATGACCTGAGCCGAAAGCAGAGGCTTTAACCCACTGAGCCACCCAGGCACCCATCAAATCCTATATATTATCTAAATCTTTGTTTCCATATACGTATGTCAGGGTACAACCCAAATTATAATCTGTCTTGTCCACCATTCTTTCTCCTAAGCATCCCAGCCTTCTCTACTCCTGGTTTTAGTTGGTAGCTCCATCCCACCCACCATCCCAATTCACTTTTAAATTCTCCCTCATCACCTTATTCTGGAAAATTATACCATTAAACAGAGGGAAAAAACTAGCCTTTATTTTGGACCTTCTATGGGCCAGGTACAATCTCCTGCCTCTCACCTTTACCACCATCCCATCCCCATCATTCTGTGATGCTTTTAAAACTAAACTTCCTACAGTTTCTAAGTCACATCATAGCTTCATGTTCTTGTGGATGTTGCTTCTTTATCACAGAGGTTGCCTTGCCACTTCTTTGCTGATAGCTAATGCTGATTTAGTATTCCCCCAAATCATGGTACTCTAGGGTACCATATGCATTTTTGTTACCATAGCTATAATCAGAATACAAAGACTACCTTACATCTGCCTTCCCCACTTCACTGACTTTCCTAAAGGGAAGACAATGTCACATTTACCCTTGTATCCTTGGTGCTGAATCCTTGATGTATTACAGTTGTTGTATTAAAAATATTTATTGAATCAAGCTCACAAAAATTTCACAGGGTGATAATGAGTGTTGTCATTATAACTTTCCTCTTAGAATTCTAATTTTCAAAAATCTAGATGAATACTTACTTCAACAGAGAAGACCTCATCACGTTTGATTATTGTAGATTCAGGAGTCACGGCAGTTCCTACCCTCTGAGAACTATTTATGTACATTTCATCACTCTGTGAGTGCTCAATATTCAAAGCATGGTATGTTGACACATCATGTTTACTGCTTGAAGTTTTCCTCTTTTTCTTCTGCTTCTTAGGATTCTGCCCATCAGACTGAGCTTTCCTTTGTCGAAACTGGGCAAGCTACAGAAAAAAAGACATTGTCCTTATCATTAGTGATACTTTTTCTTTACCACCACTATAAAACAAGCAAGTATCTTTGGAGTCATTTTCTTTATAAGAGCAAACCATCACTAAAATGATAACTAAAAAAAAGACAGGTGTTACAGTCCTTAATATAGCTACCAAACTGCAAAGAAATTAGGTACTTCCGAATAACTACTATTCATCAAATACTAAGAAGAACTGAAAATGTCATGTCTAAAGAAAAAAAATTATCCCAGAGTTGGGTAGAATAGGGAAAACAGGCACTCTCACACACTGCTTGGTGAGAGTATAATCTCTTACAAAAATATAAGAGGTCTAAATGTGTTTACCTTGTGAAATGTCTGGGATTTCTACTAATTTGTACTAAATGCAATTAGTCCATGCAAAAGATTTAGTTACACAACTGATCACTGCAGCCTTGTTTCTAATGTGAAAAATACTGAAATAACTTAAATGTCAAACAATAGTGCTTCCTATCTCCTAATCACTTGCATATCATCATCAGGATTTTTGCCATGTCCTAATGCCATCTATACTTACCATTAACTTAACATGTTTTAACTAGTGTACTTATCTAAATTTATTTTTAAAGGAGACTTTCTATTCTGGTATAAATAAAATGTGATTTCCTTAAAAAAATAGTAAACAAATGAATGTAATGAAAACACTACATTATTAAAATTTTAGTTAGGTATCAGTGCTGAAGGTTATAAGAGAAACAGGCAAGTGTTAAAGAAGTATTAAAGATAAACCATAAGAGACTCTTAATCTCACAAAACAAACTGAGGGTTACTGGGGGGTTGGAGGGTAGGGATAGGGTGGATGGGTTATGGACAATGGAGAGGGTTTATGCTATGGTTGAGTGCTGTGAAAGGTATAAGCCTGCTGATTCACAGACTTGTACCCCTGGGGCAAATAATAATTAAAAAAAAAAGATATATGAGCATCAAATAGACTTTTGGCTTACTGTAAACAGATGGACTGGAAAAAAAAAACCTAGAACATTATTAACGTTCTTACGATACTATTCACTATTATTTAATATTGGATCAGGTTACCACCTAAAATATCTTGTCACAACCTAAAATCAGAAGTATGCATTACGTACTTTGGATAACACTGGATTAACTCTATTAAAATAATGTTAATGCAAATAATCAATAATATTAAAGATGTTTATATAAAAAGTATATGTGAAAAAATACAAAGGTGTTTATCACACAGTGGTATATATAATACTGCAATAGAATCTTTTCTTAATAAAAGGATAATGATGTGCATCTCTTTCAACAAAGATAAGGAGGGCTCAGGCTCACAGCCTTCAATAATTCTAACTAGCTTGAATTTTAATAACATTGTACACACAGGCATAGATAAATTCTGGAAGAACATAACCACAACTTTGATATCTTTCTAGATTGGAGATTACAGGTATTTTTCCTTACACTCATTTAAAATTTCCTTTTTTATGCAACACATGTTCTAAATTTTATATGAAGTAACTACTAACCACCAATTCTTAATTTGAGCTACTTGATCACTGAGAAAACAAAAGCATAAGAATAGGAGTAAGCCCCTTTGTGCCTTAAAAATAGGAAATCTATTACCAGCATATTAATTATATAACTATTAATTAGACCAAGCACAAAGATGGCCAGTCAATTTTTTATGCTATGATGTATTAAAACAATCTTAATGATGTTGATATCATTAACTATTAAAATATGTGATAAATACCAGAACTTACAGAATAACATACAGCATATTTTATACTTATTTTGTCTTTTGCAGATGAAAAAAAAGATACAGCTATGTAGTAGTGATTACTTAATAAAGACATCTAACTCAGCTGTCAGTTACAAATCAGAAATATCTAATACATATTATATTATACATGTCATAAATACTTAATTAATGTAGAATATAAAAATACATCACATTAAAAATTTTCCCAGTTATTTAGCAACTAGCTTGTTACCCTATATCATGTCTGCTTAAGAACAGATGTAAGACCAGTTGCCTCTATTTGTACATTATTAAGCTGATGGAATGCATTTAAACTACTTTGGAGGACTGTAAATTCACTCTTAAAAATAAACCAACTGAAACACTATTACATATTATCTGAAAATAGAATCAAAAATCTAGGCACAACATTTTAAAAAGATCCCTCAGAACACAAAACCAAGAAAAATATTAATAATGACATTCTTGATATTCAAGTTCAACTTCAGAATCTTCTTAAAATTCCATGTTGTTTGTGTTAGAAAATATACCCAGAGAGCAGAGAATATAAAGTTAAAGACAAGTATTCTGTTTAAAATTCCAACTTGTTGGGATATACATTTAATTTATATTTATTTTATGTACAAATACATAACAAAGGAGGAAACTAAAACTGAATTTTAAAGAGTTTGATTTTTTAAAAAACACCTCTGAGACAACAGTATCCATTACTAAATGAACTCAAATGAAAAAGTTATTAATAGACAGTCTAGAGAATAAAAAGTAGAATGATTCTTGGGGTGCCTGACTGGCTCAGAGGAGCATACGACTCTTGATCTTGGGGTCATGTGTTTGAGCCTCATTGGGGATAGAGATTACCTAACTAAATAAAAATGTAAAAATAGAATGGATTTATTATGGTGTTTAGAACAAATCATTTCTAAGAACATAAAATTACCAAGACATTGTTTTAGGCCTTTTACTGATGCGAGGAAGTCATACTATTTTTTCAGAACAATTAACCAGAAAGTAAACAGCACGAGGGTAAGGACTTTTGTTCTGTTCACTGCTATATATTCAAAGTCTGGAACAGTACTAAAAAAATACACATTGAGTGAAAAACAGATAACTTGCCTACAGAAATATCAGCACTAAAAAAATCATTTTAAGCACTCTTCCATAGAACCAGACAATTAAGATATGATATAGCAAATATATCTAATTCTACTATCTAGAAAAGTTCCATGGTCTTGGAATTAAAATCAGCAATTAAATGAATCAAAACACAAAATAATCTCTCTCATCATCTCTTTCTCCATCAGGCAAAACAAAACAAAACAAGACAAAATTAATTCTCAAAAATAATGCCCAAATAGCTTTTTAGCAAGAGTTCTATTTCATAAAAATTTACACTGAACTATACAACCCAACACCAAAAAAAAAAAAAGACTAAAAAATGAACAGAGGTTCTGAATAGACGTTTCTCAAAGAAGACATATAGATAGCTAACAGATGCATAAAAAGCTACTCAACATCACTCATCATCAGTGAAATGCAAATCAAAGCCACAATGAGATATCACTTTACTCCTGTCAGAATGGCTAAAATCAAAAACACAAGAAATAACAAGTGTTGCTGAGGACGTGGAGAAAATGGAAACCCTATGCATGGCTGTTGGGAAAGCATATTGATGCAGCCACTGTGGGAAACAGCATAAAGATTCCTCAAAAAATTAAAAATAGACTTACCATATGATCCAGTACTGCCACTACTGGGTATTTACCCAAAGAAAATGAAAACACTAATTTGAAAAAATACATACACCCCATGTTTATTACAGCATTACTGTAGCCAAGATACAGAAGCAACCTAACAGTTCACTGATAAACAAATGGATAAGAAAGATGTGGTACAATACACAATGGAATTAAATATTAGACAGCTGTAAAAAAAAAAAATGAGATGGTGCCAGTGGCTTAGTTGGGTGGGCATCTGACTTAATTTCTGCTCAGGTTATGGTCTTGGGTTGTGGGATCAAGTCCTGTGTCAGGCTCCACGCTAAGTGTGGAGCCTTCTTGGGATTCTCTCTCTCCCTCTCCCTCTCAAAAAAAAAAAAAAAAGAGAGAGAGAGAGAGAGAGAGAGAGAGAGAGAGAGAGAGAGAATGCATACCATTTGAGACAATGTGGGTGGACTTGGAGGGCATTATACGAAGTGAAATAAGTCAAACTAAGAAAGACAAATACTATATAATTTTACTCATATGTGGAATTTAAAAAACAAAACAAAAAAAGAGACAAACAAGACTCTTAAATACAGAGAAGAAATTGTAGAGGGGAGGTGGGTAGAGAGATGGGTGAAACAGATAAAGATGAGTGAGAATATACTTGTATAGGTATAGAATTGTTGAATCACATTGTACATCGGAAACTAGTAATACTATGTTAATTATACTTTGATTTTAAAAGTAAATAAATATATAATGCCCAAAATAGCTTTTCAGCAAGAGTTCCATTTCATAAAAATGTGAGAGGAGTAAGATCATATCAAAAGCCTAATTTCCTATACCTATCTAAGCTATGTTTATTTTAAATCTGAAAAGTGGCAAGCTAGCAGATAAGCAAAAATCAGAAACTCTACTCAATTAGCTAATCAGCTGATATAGAAATGATACACTTTAAATTACTGGGAAAACATTTATTCTAAAACATGCTCAAAATTCAGACTACGGCCATCTGTGTTTGTCATTTGGAAGCCAATTATAAAAATGTTAACATATGTAGGCACAGAAATAGTTGCAAGACTTACTGGAAAGATATCATGTCCACACACACTTGCCTTTCAAAACTAATCCAAATCTCAAGCAAATATCTTACTCTGACCAGAACATGAATAAATGACTAAACAAAAATGACTGATAATTTATTCCTTAAGTTCAATACTTATAACTGTACAAGTAATCATTCTCAATAAAACAAATAACTTAAAAAATGCTGTATAAAAATATGGCAAGTTTTTATAACGGCACTTCAAAAAAACTACAAATTATAACCTGCTTATCAAGTGTTCACTGAGGGTTAACTATATGTCAGGTACTGTGGTAGACATGAATCAAAATATATGGCACTACTAGTAGGACCTTTTAGTCAAGGCCAGCCTATTACATCACTGAATCGTGGGAAGCAAATAAGATAAAATTTAGTGTACAATTTCATAATCAAAAGTATTTGTATATATCTTTAAGGAGGTGGTATGAGAGCCTCTCATATCCTGATTTTCTCAAAGGCAGCTTTTAAATTTTTAATAAATTTTTTTGTAGAGTTAAATAATTTATCAGTTGGGTATAACACCCAGTGCTCATCACATCTCGTACCCTCCTAATGCCCATCACCCAGTTACCCCATCCCTTCACCCCCATTCCCTCCAGCAACCCTGTTTGTTTCCTTGAGGTTAAGAGTCTCATGGTTTTTCTCCCTCTCTGATGACTTTCAAAGGCAGCTTTCTATAAGAGGTGTGGTGGTTGAGTTTTATATCTGTGAGGATAATACCTTGGCATATGACAGGTATTAAGTAGTTTATTTATTTATTTAAAAAATATTTACTGACTGCCTATCATGTCTCTAGCACTGTGCTAAATAAAGGCAGTAAGGTAGTAATGAATCAAACAGATACACACCGTACTCCTATGAATTGTAATCCAGGTTGGAAGAACAAATTAAACAAATATAGATAAACACAAAAATATATCATTTCAAGAGATAAAAAGTGCCTTAAAGATAAAGTATAGGTACTAGAGAAAATCTACAAGGGAGAGACTTAATTTGGTTGGGGATTTTGGGAGAAGTCAGGAAATACCCCACTGGAAAAAAAGAATATGGAAGCTGAGATTTGAAGACAAATATGAGTACTTGCCTGAGATCATAATCAGTTAAGCGGCAAAACAGAACAAGAACACCTGACTCCAAATCCAGTATTTTTTTCATTATACCAATTTATGTTCCATGCACTGAGTTCCTTTTTTCCCTTCATCTGTCATTACACTTCAAATCCTAGAACACTAAGTTCAAAGTTATGAATACATGAAATCACCAAACCAACAAATACTTTTTTGACAAAACTGAGGGGAAAACACACCCACAACAACACCCCTCCCCAAGAGAGAACATTGTAAAATATTTTTAAAATGTTATCTAGTCTCTCCAGTTTCCAAAACAGCTGTAAAATGAGCCATTTTCTATGTTTTTGCTGTAGAAAATTTAAGAAATCCTAATTAATTCTAATTATGGTGACTATTTGTACTTGCCAGTGCTGCCTTTAAACCTTTTTAATATTCTTTAATGAATGCTGCACAAGAATGTTGTACAAACTATTACAAAACTCCAGGGGCCTAACCATGGAAACAAAAAGATTACAACAGTTGACCCAAAGACAATTTGTATGTAGGGCAACTGAAAAACAAAGAAGACAAAAGCAACATTTTAAGGATGCTCTGAAGCATATTTTCCAACAGTATCACAAGCTGTTGGAAAATAACAGTGTCAAATAGCCCCCAAAATATCAGATATGGAAAAGACCTCAGAACTTTACATTACTGAGCCATTAGTCTTACTTATATCCAATAAGCTCATTTGGTGTAGATTTTTTATTAGTTTTTGAACACCTTCATGTTTAAGAAAACAGATTCTGCACTTTAAAGAAGCATCTTAATTTTGCATATTTTAACACATGTCATTGTATGGCACATAGTAGACACAAATATTTGTTGGATGAAAATAATATTTCAAAAAGAATATGGATTACATCTAATAGAGTACTGAACCATTATGTCTCAAGAGAGTCTAAACAAGGGGTGTCTGGGTGGCTCAGTGGGTTAAAGCCTCTGCCTTCAGCTCAGGTCATGGTCTCAGGGTCCTGGGATCGAGCCCTGCATCTGGCTCCCTGCTCAGCCGGGAGCCTGCTTCCTCCTCTCTCTCTGCCTGCCTCTCTGCCTACTTGTAATCTCTCTCTATCTCTGTCAAATAAATAGATAAAATCTTAAAAAAAAAAAAAAGACATTTCTTCCAGTTTTAGGGCACCTGGATGGCTCAGTCAATTAAGTGTCTAACTATTGGTTTCAGTTCAGGTCATGATCTCAGGATCCTGAGATCAAGCCCTGCATTAGGCTCCACACTCAACAGGGAGTCTGCTCAAGATTCTCTCTCCCTCTCTCTCTCCCCCTACCCTGCTAACATGTATGCGTGCACACACACACACTTTCTCTCTCTCTCAAATTTTAAAAAATAAAGATTTCTTCCAGTTTTAAGGGCTCTCTTGAAGAACTGTCTTCAATTTTTCCCTATCCTCTCTTCTCTTCCTACTCTCCACTATAGAGGAGAAAAAGCTAGAATTTTACATTATTAGAGCTTTTTTAAAAAAACTGTTGCTTGAGAGGTGGCTGGGAGGGCTCAGAGGGTTAAGCATCTAGCTCTTGGTTTTAGCTCAGGTCACGATCTCAGGTTTGTGAGGCCGGGATTGAGGGACTGAGCCCGGTGTTCGGCTCTGCACTGGGTGTGCAGCCTGCTTAGGATTCCCTCTTTCCCTCTCTCTCTGCTGCTCCCCCCTCCCTCTTAAAAAAAAATTAACACAAACAAAAACCATTCCTTGAAAAACAATAAACAGTATCTATTATTAAATTATCCCAAAAGAAAAAAGATAGATATGGGATACAAATTAGAATGATTATAGTGCTTAGAGTACTTAAAAGGCAGCTTTTTAAATTTTTAATAATTTTTTTTGTAGAGTTAAATAATTTATCAGTTGGGTATAACACCCAGTGCTCATCACATCTCGTACCCTCCTAATGCCCATCACCCAGTTACCCCATCCCTTCACCCCCATTCCCTCCAGCAACCCTCAGTTTGTTTCCTAGGTACATAAAATTATTAAAATACTGGTTTAGGCTCATGTAACTGATTATATGAAGTTAACTTATTTCAGAACAAATAACTAGATGTTAAGTTCCAGAAGGGAAGGGATTTTTAATCGAAATCAAAGCCTATATAATACTCTTAAGTCTAGAAGAGTGACTACACATAGGTTCTCAATGAATATTTACTGAATAAAAAAAGATTGTTATTTTTAAAGATTTTATTTATTTATCTGACAGAGACAGTGAGAGAGGGAAGACAAGCAAGGGGAGTGGGAAAGGGAGAAGCAGGCTTCCCATTGAGCAAGGAGCCCAATGTGGGGCTTGATCCCAGGACCCTGGGATCGTGACCTGAGCTGAAGGCAGATGCTTAACGACTGAGCCTCCCAGGTGCTCCAAAATAATTTACTTTTTATAAAAAGAGGCACCACTAAATAATTGTAGGCATTATGCCTCAGAACTTTAGAACATCTGCATAGTTTCTTTAAAAAAAAGAAAAAGATGGGGTGCCTGTCTGGCTCAGCCAGAAGAGCAGGTGACTCTTGATTATGGGGTTCTGAGTTCAAGCCCCACACTGAATGGAGAGATTATTTAAAACATTTTTTTTTAAAAAGATGACATATCAGGTCTATGGTTACATTACTGCATAACCATACAATGTAACTTATGTAACTGTCAAAAATGTTTTCAAAAAAAATTTTAATGTGAGAAAATGCTCTCAACATAAAGGCAGGGGAAAAGAAACCAAAATTATGTAGCATATGATTCAAATTACGTTTAAAAACATATACAGAAACAAAGAATCAACAAACTAATAGTGATAACTTGTGGATGGAGACTATGGGTGATTGTTTTCTTCTTTTGAAAAATCTTCGCTGCCTCCATCCCACACAGATCTGTAAAGAATATTCGTCAATAAAACTATCATGGACTTGTAAGTTAATATCACCATTTTTTTGGGCGCCTGGGTGGCTCAGTGGGTTAAAGCCTCTGCTTTCGGCTCAGGTCATGATCTCAGCGTTCTGGGATCGAGGCCCGCATCAGGCTCTCTGCTCGGCAGGGAGCCTGCTTCCTCCTCTCCCTGTCTCTCTGCCTGCCTCTCTGCCTACTTGTAATCTCTCTCTCTGTGTCAAATAAATAAATAAAATCTTTAAAAAATATATATATCACCATTTTTTAAAGGACATAACTACACATCTACCACAAACCTCACCCAAAAAAGCAGAGAGAAGGCACAGCCCCAGGAATATGCTGTCCTGGGATCTAGCCACTTTCATCAGCCTCTCCAGACACAGTTACCAAACCTCATAAGCCTAACTGCCAACACTAACAGGTCATTACATCTTCACGGTTCACATGCCATCTACCTCTGTTTCATTTCACTGTCACCTCAGTTATTAACAATGTACAGTGAGAATAATGGCACTTTGTCCCAATCTTATCTAGTCTCTCCATATTACGAAGCTTAAGCTCTTTAAAAAGAAACAAAAGCAGTGTACATCCCTTATAAAGGAGAACCCTTAAACCGAGGTGTATCTGTAACAGATATTACCTCAGCAACATAAATACATGCCAGTTTATCACTTGAGGTATCATTTATAAGCCATAGGTTATAGATTATTATTCCTTCTGATACATGTATCTTCTTTTTGCAGGAGTTCTCAATTTAACAATGGAAGAACTGCTACATCTGGTCAGTTCAAAGCCCATCCTTTGATGATGGGTCAGGTATCCAGTGTCCATCAGCAGCTCTAAAGGACATCTGTTGGAGATCACTTACGTGATGTAATGAGGTATATAATATACACACAAATATTTCCTCTTCCTACCTAATTCCCTCACACAGTCACTACTCCTCAAGAACTCACAGACCTTGGGATCAAAATCTCTGCACATATCTAAGCCCTTGGCATGTGCTGTGTATCAGAAGATATACAAAAGTTAACACAGAAGCAATGTTTCTAACAATAGAAAAACTGGAAACAACCCAAATGCTCACTGATACTGGGGCAAATTCCAATAAAGGAATACTATGCAGGAGCGAACACTCTCTATATAACATTGAACATAAAGCGAATCACTAAAGACTGCTTGCAACATGATACCATCAAGTTCAAAAACAGGAAAACCAACAAACTGTTTATGTATATATATATGTGTGTGTGTATATATATGTGTGTGTGTAATACAGAAAACCAAAGCCATGATAAAATTCAGAATTGTAGTTACCTAAGGTGGTAAGGAGCTGGGATTAGATTTTCAAATGTATTTAAATGTGCATATTTCTTAAGCTGGGTAATAAGAATAAAGGTAGGTGGGGTTTTTTTTATCATTTATCTTTTTATTTTTTTATCTTATTATCTTTTTTTTTTTTTTTTAAGTAGGCTCCACACTGGGTGTGGGGTTTGAACTCATGACCCTGAGATCAAGACCTGACCTGAGATCAAGAATTGGACACTTAGGGCACCTGGGTGGCTCAGTTGTTGGGCATCTGTGTTTGGCTCAGGTCATGATCCCAGGGTCCTGGGATCAAGCCCCACATCAGGCTTCCTGCTCAGTGGGAAACCTGCTTCTCCCTCCCCTACTCCCCCTGCTTGTGTTCCCTTTCTCGCTGTGTCTCTCTCTGTCAAATAAATAAATACAATCTTAAAAAAAAAAGAATTGGACACTTAACTGACTGAGCCACCCAGGGACCCCTTACCTATGCATTTTATATTTATCCTGTTATAAGTAAAACATAATTAATTTAGGTATTTCTAAAGTATGCAGAACATCCTTCTGAGGAAATCAGTCAGTGCTCCTACCATCCTGACACCTGGGTCTCTCCAGTTTGAGAAAAGCAGTAAGTCAATTCAATTCTACTCCTGGAATTAGGGAAGAAGGAGGCAAGAAAGATCTCCAGAAAGAAAACAGAAGGGAGATGCATCTTACATGAATGATATAATAATCATAAATATCCCTAAAATAAACCCTAAAGTAAAATTTACATGATAAACCTACTAGTCATGTTGCAGATTCAAATACTTTTCTCTGCTGTTTTCCTGCTGACATATATCACCTTCTTCAGTTACACACCAACAAAAGTAGTTGGCATGTGAGAGTTCATGATGTACAAGCACTCAGTGTTAAATCACACACAGTGATGATGTTACTAGATCAGTAACTTTACCATACATATTGAGGATCTTTTAAAAAACAGTGAATCTTGGGGTGCCTGGGTGGCTCAGTTGGTTAAGCGTCCGACTCCTGGTTTGGGCTCAGGTCGTGATCTCATGGGTGAGTTTGAGCCACATGTCAGGCTCTGTGCTCAGTGTCTGCCTGAAGATTCTTTCCCTATGTTCCTCCCCCCGATTTCTCAAATAAACAAATCTTTAAAAAAAAATAGTGAGTCCCTGGGTGCCTAGGTGGCTCAGTCAGTTGAGCGTCTAACTTTTGATTTCAGCTCAGGTTGTGATTTCAGGGTTGTGGGCTCCCTCTGCCCCCCTATACCCACACTCACTCGCTCTCTCTAAAAAAACAAAACAAAACAAAACAAAAACAAAAAAGTAAGTCCTGGCTCCATCCGAGATATTTTGATTTCGGGATGAAGTGTGACCTAGGATTCAAATTGTTTGAAGCTTTCCAGGTGCTTCTGTTGTGCAGCAAAGTTTGGGAACCATGAGGCTAGATGCTTATTTTATGAAGAGATAGGCTCCCACTATTTAAATATATTTTCTCTCCCCCTTCTTTGATTTTTTAAAAGTGTATATAGTGAGAAACAACCTCACTAAATGGACAGACTTGGAGACTCATCCCATAATTTCTGGTCATGTGTAAACTGATGTACAGGCAAAGGAAGCTGATCTACAAAAAGAGGAGTATCAGATATTGTGAAAGATAAGAGATGATGTAGAGAACAACACTGATTCCAAATGCCTTTTCAGTTTCCCATGAGGCCCAACTATATTTCAGTTACCTTCCTCTGAAGTCTAGCTTTATACTAACCCTCTATTTTCTCTCCTTCACTTAAGTAATAAGTTTCTGAAAATAAAAAAGCCCAGGGTGCCTGGGTGGCTCAGTCAGTTAAGCATCTGACTCCTGGCTTTGGCTCAGGTCACCATCTCAGGGTCGTGGGATCAAGCCCCATGTTGCCCATCCCCCAACCCACCCACTCAGGAGGGAGTCTGCTAGAGATTCTCTCTCCCTTTCTGTCTCCTCCTGCCTCTCCCCCTGCTTACCACTCTCTCAAATAAATAAATAAATCTTAAAAAAAAAGATAAAAGCCCAAGTAGAATTAGGCTATTTGTATTTACATTTAGGTATATCAATCAAACCAATATTATACAATTTTTTAAAAAATGGTTTAACTGCTTCATCTATATAGCAATAACAGAACTGCCACCTGGTGGCAGCATACCTACCAGACTATGGGATATTTTTTTGGAAAGGAATAACCTCTTCAAAGGTTAAACATATCAAATATATACTCTTTCAACAGTTTTCTGCTACTTTTAGGATAAAATCCATATGACTTTAAATAATACATACAGCTTCTCATTATCTGATCCTAGCCTATTCCCCCAATCTAATTTTCTGCCATGTAGTTTGATCCTCTATGCTCCAGCATGAGAAGGATGATGGTGGCTAATGCTTCTTCAACACTTTTCATAGTCTGACAATATTCTAAGTGCTTTGTAAGTATTAGCTGAAATCTCATAATAAACCCAAGGCAGGTACTATTATCATTTTCATCTTCCAGATGGGGAGCAGGCGTACAGAGAGGTTAAGTAACTTGCCTAAATTCACAAAGCTAAAAATGGCAGAGCCATGATTTGATCCCAGATGGTATGGTCTAGTCTAAGCTTAAAACCACTACAATTATATTGCTTTTCACAACAACTGAAAAATTAGGTAGCATACACCACCTTTTCCTGATTCCCATTCATTCCCCAATCTGGAATCTACATTTCCTTTTCTGACCAACTACTGCTAAAGCTAATGGTCACTTTTCAAGTCTTCTTCATACTTGATTTCTCATTTTTGACTAGTGGTACTCTCCCTTACTTGAAACTCTGTCTTCCCTCAGTTTCACAGACATCATCGTCTTCTAGCTTTGTGAAGTTTGTGTGTCAGTGTCCTTTGCAGATACTTCTTCACCTGCCTTTTAAACATTGGTGCTTCCACAGGATTCAACTCTCAGTCTGCATTAGTCTTCCTGAGTGAACTCCTCACTCCCAGTGTCACTAGCATCTTTAAACCAAATATTTATCTGTAGCATGGGCTTCTGTCTTCAGCTCCAGGCACACATTCAATTTTACGCTGGGATGGTGGAAGCACCTCCAACTCAACATATCTAAAACGAAACTCATCATCTTACTCAAATACCTGCTTCCCTCCAAATATGCCCGCATTTCCTATCTCGGATACCCATTTCACTCAAACTCTTCCCCCAAATATGTTCATCTTCCTTATCTCAGAGACTAGCACCTACCTCTTCTCAGTTGCTCAAGTCAGAAAACTAGAGTCATCTCTTAACCTGTTTGGGCTGCTGTAACAAAATATTATAGATTTAGTGGTACATAAAGAAATTAATTTCTCACAGTTCTGGAGGCTAGTCATAGTTCTGGAAGCTAAAGTCTAAGATCAGGGGCCAAAAGATTTAGGATCTGGTGGGAGCCCATTTTCTGATTCATAGATGGTCATCTCTGTGCCATAACCTCACATGATGGAAGAGGCAAGAGATCTCTTTTATAAGGGAACTAATCACATTCATGAGGGCGATGCCCTCATGACCTAATTACCTCCCAAAGGCCCCACCTCCTAATACTATCACCTTGGAGGTTGGGATCTCAACATATGAATTCTGGGAAACACAAACATCTTCCTTACCTTTTACAACCAATTACCAAGGCCTCTCAATCCTACCTCCTAAACACTGATCAAATATTTAAGAGCTTGGGCGCCTGGGTGGCTCAGTGGGTTAAAGCCTCTGCTTTCGGCTCAGGTCATGATCTCAGCGTCCTGGGATCGAGGCCCACATCGGGCTCTCTGCTCAGCAGGGAGCCTGCTTCCTCCTCTCTCTCTCTGCCTGCCTCTCTGCCTACTTGTAATCTCTCTCTCTCTGTCAAATAAATAAATAAAATCTTTAAAAAAAAAATATTTAAGAGCCTGTGTAGGACTGAAGTTAAGAACACAATCTCTTTTGGGGCACCTGGGTGGCTCAGTGGGTTGAGCCTCTGCTTTCATCTCAGGTCATGATCTCAGGGTCCTAGGATTGAGCCCCGCATCAGGCTCCTTGCTCAGCAGGGAGCCTGCTTCCCCCTCTCCCTCTGCCTGCCTGTCTGCCTACTTGTGATCTCTCTCTCTGTCAAATAAATAAATCTTAAAACAAAAACAACAACAACAAAAAACACAATCTCTTTGGTTGGACAGACTGGGTTTAAATCTTTGCTCTGCCACTGTGACACTGTGCAAATCACTTAACCTCTCCAGTTGTTCCACCTATAAAACAGGGATAGCAACAGTATCCACAGCTCTTAGAACAGTTATAACCTCACATGATGGAAGAGGCAAGAGATCTCTCTTTTATAAGGGAACTAATCACAATAAAGTGATTGAGGTAACAATAAATATAACCCTTAGCATAAAGCCTAGCATTCGAAAGTACTCTTTAACTGGTAACTACTATTACTATCAAATTCATATTCTTTCTTCCACTGTCAAACTTCCCACTGTCCAAGTGAGCGATAATGAGGTAGGAATAGAAATATGGATTAATCAAGAGATATTTAGAAGGTAAAATTAGCAGAATGTGGTGACTGGTTGGATCTGAAAGATTAAGGAGAGTGCCAGGGAAACCAAATAGAATGTGAGGTAAAGTGGGCCTGGTTTTACTGGGTAGTGAATGGTGTTAGAATGAGAAGAAAAAGGCTAAGTATGAGACGGATTTTGAATTAAAAAAAAAATGAATGGGATTGGGGTACAAGTTTGCAGGATTTAGACCACATAAAAATCTAAATGAACTGTACACCACAGTAACAATCATAACCCCGATGGCAACTTAAAACAGACACTATACTGTTCATGAACAGAGGATAGAGAAATTTTTCATCATACAAAAGAATCTACAGATTAAATAAATAACCTAGGCAAAACTACGTCTGCAACAATGAATGGTGTTAAATCTATGTGCAAATCAACCAAAACCTGATGTAGCATATAAGATAAGCATTAAGTATCCTAAGTATATTTTGGTGACTATTACCACAAAAATACTAGAAGTAAAAGGGAAGTCAAAATGACAACAAAAATGTTATACAAGTGAAATACTGTGTTCACATATGAAAATGACAGGCCTTTTCGTTACTGAACAAGGAAGGCTAGGTTATTTTGTTCCCACAGTGAAAACGGATTGGTAATGACCAGGCCAAAAACCCAACAGGTGCCCCTTTGACCAACTGCATGCACTTGTAAAACAGCTGGCCATGGAATGATATGACTCAATGGCACACACAGAAATCAAACTTCCATATCAGGCTCTGATCAACTCACTTAGAACCTATTATTCAAAGCAATAGTTTAAATTTTGGAAGAGCCCAGAAGTCTTTTAAAAAAAAAAAAAAGCAAGATGGAAGATAATCTTACTGAGATGTATGGTTCTTTGTCTACCTCTCTCCTGTCTGCCTGAGCACATGTATTCTCAATCTCTGTCCCTGTGTATAGAAAAAAAAAATGCATGTAATACCTAATATTATATAACAATTGGCAACAACCCAATTAAAATATGGGCAAACGACTTAGACATTTCTCCAAAGACAGAAAAATGGCCAAAAAGTACATGAAAAGATGTTCAACATCCCCAGTCATTAGGAAATCACAAATCAAAACACAAGGAGATACCACTTTCCAAAGAGATACCAAAACGACGAGTGTTGGTGAGTATATGGAGAAACTGGAACCTTTATACACTGCTGGTAGACATGTAAAATGGTACAGATGCTGTGGAAATCCAGTTTGGCAGTTCCTCAAAAAACACAGAATTAGCTTTATGATCCAGCAATTCCACTCCTAGGTATATACTCAAGAGAAATGAATACAGGTACTTTCATGTGAATATTCAGAGCAACACTATTCATAATAGCCAAATAGTATACACAACTCAAATGCCCATCAATGGATGAATAAACAAAGTGCGGTAAATGCTACATACAATGGAATATTATTCAACCATAAAAGGGAATGAAGTATGGATGCATGGATGAAAAAAGCCAGACGGTAAGGGTCAAATATTATAGGATTCCATTTATAAAAAATATCTGGAATAGGTACACTCATAGAAACAGAAAGCAGACTGGTAGTAGTTGGGGACTGGGGAAAGGAGGGAATGAAGAGTATCTGCTTAATGTATAGGGCTTTATTCTAGGATGATAAAAATGTTTTGGAAGTAGATGGACTCGATGGTTGCAAACTGTGTATTTACTAAATACCACTGAATTGTTCATTTTTAGATGATTAATTTTTGTTAGGTGAATTTCATCTCAATTTTAATAAATCATAGCTTCTTTGTATCTAGCACCAGAACTTAAAAAGTTCTCAGTCACTAACTATTACATTTATTCTCCAAAACACCTGTTGAGATTCATGTCCTGCAACAGGATTATTCTCATAGACAATAAGGTGCAGAATTTGTGATTATTTAAATAAACGCCTGTTAAGTAAAAATCCATAGTTGCAGCTGTAGGCGTTCAAAAATGTCGGCTGAACAAATAAGCAAATAAATGTCTCCAAAGACCTGGTGTCCTTTCTTAATATGCCAAATAGCTATATTATAAATTCTCACACATATATACCCCAAATGCAAAACAACCTCTATAAATAAACTTTTTAAAATTCTGTTTTTCCAAATTAAAGTTTTAAAGAGATGACTAATTTCAATTTTAGTGGAATCATAAAGAAATTTAAATAACGTTCCTTATCATTTAATGTTTAACAATTTACCATGAGAAATTTTTCTAGTTCCATATTAGAAATTTACTTACATTTCAATAATTAGTAGTCTATAATAGATATTTTACAGTTGCAGTTTAGCTCTTCCTACAAACTTAATATATAAAGATAAAAGGTGTTTTTGTTTAAAAATAATTTCTGCCCAAACTTGTCATATTCTAGTCACTTGGATATATTCTATCTTTGTGACTTCCTCTCTTTCAGTGCTCAATTTGACTTTCAGTTTCACTGATGGGACACCAGAGACCTCTTTGCTAAGTCTCTCTTCATTGGATCTTATGGCTGTTTCACCCACTTCCTGCCATTTCTTGGATTTGCTTTAGAAGCCTTTCTTCACTATACACTTTAAAAAGATTATTCTGCCGATACTTTCCTTCATATTATTCCTCTTAAGACTATTAAAAACCAAGCCCGAAGATTATGAATTAGTTTTTAAGTCACAATGCACAACTATTAGAATAAATGATGATGGAAAAAAATGATGAAGGTATCAAACTCCTGTATCCACTCTAAAGCTAAGTAAGCTATGTCATATATAAGAATAAAATACTAGAAAGTTTTGGGGTGCCTGGCTGGCTCAGTGGCAGAGCTTGTAACTCCTGATCTTGGGGTTGTGAGTTCAAGCCCCACATAGAGCTTACTCAAAAAAACAAACAAAACAAACAAGCAAAACAAAACAAAAAACTAGAAAGTTTTAAAGAAACAAGGATGAAGAGCAACTTTCTAAGCGGTGGAGCAGTGTACCTGAAATATGCAAAGAATAATTTTGCACCATAAGTAACTTTGTCTGTCAGAGTGTAAACAGTAATTGAAAAGTCGCCAGCTACCAATAACCTAACACACAGCTTGCATAGGGCCTTTTTGCATACAACTGGTACTACTTTTCAAACTGAAAATGCTCACTAAACAAATAAAATCATATAACTACTACTTACTGAAAGCAATAGGCAAAATTTTTAATAATTATTCAATAAATAATGCCAGTTATATACAATGCTGAATAGATGGTGCAAAACTATGGTTTTACTGAATTCCACTACATGAAGAGAACGTTAAGTATACCCAATGTGAATTTATAGCAGTAGTAACATTAATTAATAATACTAAATACCCAACTGTCCTCTAATTTTGTTCACTAATATTACAATTCTTTATGTAACAGCATAAATAATTTCACTTGGAAAAAAATGAAGTCATTTAAAGTAGCTTAACACAAAGACAGCCTATGTAGTGTCATCCCCATCAGTACCTTGTAAACGGGTACCTTAGACCAGCTCTGAAAATATTTACTTAATAACACAGTAATGTCTCACATCTCCATGGGTCAGGCTTCTTGCTACATTAACACTGAGAAGTCCCCGAGGACTCAATAGCAACCAAAAAAAAAAAAAAACCAAGTAGAAACACCGAACTATATAAAGCCCACTGGACTCCATCGGCTCTGATTTTTATAAACCATTCTATCAAACTGACTGGGTTTTCTAGTCATAGCAAATCTCAAACAGCAAATTAGGGAAAGAGGCAGATGAGATGGAGCAAGGCAAGACCAGTATGACCACGGCAATGAGAACAGACAGCAAGGGAAAAAGAACTACAAAACCGAAAGGAAGTCTATGCAAATCTAATAGAAGGCTTCCCCAACTACGTAATACAAGCAACACTGGAATAAGAATGACAGTTGCAGGACTACACCAAAGTGAGGGCCCTTAGGAAACCTACCTTTTCTTTTTTCTTTTTTTTTTTTTTTAAAGATTTTATTTATTTATTGGACAGAGACACAGCGAGAGAGGGAACACAAGGAGGGGGGTGAGAAAGGAGGAAGCAGGCTTCCTGCTGAGTGGGGAGCCCGATGTGGGGCTCGATCCCAGGTCCCTGGGATCATGACCTGAGCCGAAGGCAGACACTTAACGACTGAGCCACCCAGGTGCCCCGAAACCTACCTTTTCTGTGCCTCATTTTTTTATTCTCTGTAATAACTACACAGTATAGCAAGTTCTTCATCATACTGTATTTGATAAGATTTTATTGTATTTAAAAATGATCTTTAAACATTTTTTATTGATCCTAAAAGAAATATTATAGAGAATTTGGGAAATACTGAAAGTGTAAAAAAAAAATTAAAATTGCCAATAACCCACCACCCAGAGATAGCCATCATTTACATCTTAGTGCATTTTTTTCAGGTATCTCCATATATAAGTGTGTATATGTATTTCATGTAACATTTTTATTAAGCTGGCATTATTTGTGGACATTTTCCCAACTCAAGAAGTCTTTATAGCACTACTTTAGTGGCTACATATACCAGAATTTATTCTATCATTGCAGATCTTGGTTGCTATTTATAAAGCATACTATACTGCATAGAAGCCATTAAAAAATAATCATTTATAAAATCTCAATACAAAAAGGAAATTTTTCAATGATCAGCTAACCAAACACCAAGAAAAAAATTAAAAAGTTATGGTTCAAAAAACCAGGTTCAATGAACAAATAAGACATTCAGAAAGCCAAGTTTCTAAATAAGTTTTGGAAATGATCAGTTTAAGTGATTTCTGATGCCAGCAATAACAGACTTCCAATTATGTGGTAGGCACCATGACTGGCTGCATTAATATCAAGAGCCTTCTTTGGAAAGCAGTCTCAAAAACAAGGTAGTAGCATTTAATGCACTTTTACAAGTGAAAAAATTCGCCCCAAATCCTCCTCTCTCTTTGTACTTACTACCCAGTGTCTGTCTCTCCCACTAAACTGTGAGCAACTTGAGAACAGAGACTGACAACACCTCTAAATTTCCAATTGTTGGTATAAAACAATTCAATAAAGGTTTGCTGAATGACTTTACAATACAAAATTTTTAAGTCTTAATCTAAAAGCACACAAGTTTAAACAAATGGGATAATGTATACACTAATTTTGATGCTGCTGTTTTCATCCTATTTCCCATATTCCTATTGGTCTTCAAAATCATAATGGCTGCATAATATTCCATTGCACTTACATGATACGGTTTAAAAAACAATTATTCTAATATTCTCTTTGAATGCTGTTTCCAGTGTTTTTAGATTGTACAGCTAATGTTTCAACAAACATATCTTGCCTTATAAATCTGACAGATTTATTTCTAACTAGAAAAATTGGGCTCAACTTTAGAAGACAATAATCTTCTACATTAAAAGTGAATATTAAAAAGATTTTCACCCCATAGGCAGAGTTTTGAAGGACAGACAAAAACACACATACACACAAAGAAATTGGAATTTTTTTTTGGCCAAATCAATTTAAATAAATCCTGTTATGGAATGTATTGTCCAAAGTAAAAGATATTTTGTAGGACTGCTTCATGCATTATCTTTAGGAAAGATAGTTTTGGGGGCAGGCAATACAAACTGAATTAAGAAACAAAATGTCTAACTAGAACATCAATGTTTTCCAAACAAGGCACACAATTTACCTACACCTTGGATTCAGAGCTTGCTCAGATGCTCAGGTTGCAGAAATGTAAGCAACTTTGGGCTTCTGAAGATGTCTTGATTCCCCTTTCCCACTATTTACAGATTTTAAAGTAATAATCTACCAGGTAACATTAAAGCACTCAGGCTTTGACCTTAGATAGAAGGAACTTATGGGAAAGCCAACTGTACTTCAGAAATATGAAGCTAGTGTATATGCACCCTCATCTAAGAAACTTGTGTTGAGCATCTACTACGGCATCTCTGCAGTATGGCCCTTCAGTGATTACTGAAACCACAGAGCCCGCCTCCTTTATTCGTTTTATTTGGAGGTAGGAAAGGAGAGGAAAAAAGAAAAACAGTTAACTATATTATAATTTAATTGTGGTCCAAGTATGATTGCTAACAATTATCTCTAATAAGACAGAATATAATCTATGAAAGGTAACGTCGTCATAACGGAGGAAGGGGGCTTTTTAGAACAGCTAGAAGATACCATCAAATACGTAATTTTTAAAAGAACTATGCTATTTAATTTATACCTTGTCTACATCAAATTTTTCACGACACCCAGTGAGTAATAACTGTTTATTGTCTTGTATTGTTTGCTTTACAGGTTTTTTCTTTCACGCAGACATAGAATAGTGACTCTCTGAGACATGCATAACAATTCGATTATTTGAAGCAGGAATTCTATAGGTTGCTTCGAATATGGTACCGTTCGTCCCCCGCAGTTCCATTCACAGACCGCACTAACATTCTACACAATACAAAAGCAAATGCCACGACAAAGACCTCCAAACACAAAAATATAAAGCTATGCTTCCAAAAACGCCCCTCACGCGAACTTCACAGCTGGCACTTGTGGCACACTCGAGCTACCGCTAAGGCAGCTGTCACAGGCCAATCATACACCCAAGAGTGCCAGCGTGCCACCAAAGAAAGCTAAGCTGATGATCGGCGTACAAATCCTCCACTAAATAAAGAAAAGCCCTAAATCCCTACCCTGAAAAGCACAATGCCTGCTCTACCCAGGAAACTCCCTAAAACAGTGAAAGGCTGGAGATTTAGAAGCAATGAATACCAGCTTATAGCTATACAGTAAAGAAAGGGTTTTATTTGAGCATTCACAAGAAAGAAGCCACACCAGCCAATCATCACGGAAGTATCATCTGCTAGGTAGTAACACCAGGCTTTTTCAATTGGAAAAAGGAGAGAAGAGGGCAAGGGAAAAATTCAGGTCCCGAAGCACCTCCCTCCCGGGCAACGAACCCGGGTTGCTGCGATCTCCGCTTGCCAGGCCCTCTCCCACCCCTTTCCAGCCACCGCCTCCCACCGCGGGCCCAAGGGCCTCCGGCTCTCTTACCTTCGCTTTGCCGGCCTCCAGTTTCTTCTGTCTCTCCTCGTCCTCCATGGCCTCTGAAGGGAAAGCTGGGGGTGGAGAAGGAGAGGGTCGGGGCTAAAAAGGAAAGAAAGGTCGATTCCGATAGAGGTGGGACCGCAAGATCCGTCGCCTAGGGAGCAGGGCTGAGCCTGGCGCTCCCCCCGCCCGGCGTGGAACCAGTCTACGCGCTCACTGGCTGACCGTTCTCAGCCGCACAGGGAACGCCGTCACCGCCGCCGCCATCTTCGTCTCCACGTAAACACACGGCAAGGCGGGAGTGGGAAGTGGGGGGGGCACGTCGGTCCGCGCAGCCGCCGC
>LNAC01000106.1:1360395-1432343 GCA_002007465.1 Ailurus styani
TGGCGTGTCTTTGCGGGGGCTACCTGGACCGGGACCGGCTCGGACCCCGACTCCCCGAAATCCCGCGAGGGTGAGCGCCCTTCCTCGGGGACTCACGTTCCCCAGGTGGCGGCCTGGCTGACGAGCTAGGAGAGAAGGGGTGTGCCAGGGGCGCCGGCAGGATTCCACCCACCGTGCTAAGGACTCAGTGGTCGCTTTTAAAACATTGAGATTTTTCAAGTTACAAAAATAATATATACCTAACGGCGAAGTTGGTGACCGATGAAAAGCCCAAAGGAAAAGGCTGGGGTGGGGCGGAGAGGAAAAGACCCACCGGACGTTAGTTTTTGGACCTAGAGCGACTCCTTCAGTCGAAGACTTGGGAGATCAGCCAGCAAATCTCATTACTTCTTTAGCTCAAAGTCCCTTCCTTTTCCCCACACCTGCCCGCCCGATTTCCGATTCATCCTTCAAGGCCCACCTCACACGCCGCCCCAAATAGCTTTTCTGATCTCTTTGTTCCCTCCACCGCAGTTAGGAGTATCCAGTCATAACTTACTCCCCTTCCACTCCTTGGATCTCCTTCTTAGAAATGATGTCCTGAAAGAAGAGTAGGCTTTGGAACCTGGGTTGGGGACTACACACTTTATAGCTTGAATGACCTTGAACAAGTTACCTATGCTCCCTCAGCTTACTTGGAAGTTTTGGAAGGGCTGTTAATATATGTGAGTCAATATATGTGACTGCCTCTGACATACTATAATGTCCTTAATTAATGGTAGTTTTTTCCTCTCCTCTTATTTCCTTTATGTACTCTGCATATTTTAGTAATTTATGCACCACTTTTTAGTTCACCTCATACTTTAGATTCCTTGATGGCAGAAACTGTCTTGCTTTTCTTGGCATTACTAAATGACTAGCACAGTGTTTTGCACCCCATAACACTTGTTAGACTGAACTGAGCCATTTTAATAATTTTCATCTCTTCCCTCAATACTTCCTTTTCTCTCCCCACCCTCTTACTCAAATCCATTTCTGCAGTGAGCTACACATGTTAATGTCTCAGGTTGATTACTCAGGCTGATCATGTTTCTCTGTTTTGAGCTAGGTTGGACTCAAACTAGCAGGTGTGAACTAAAAGAAACTATGAGTTCAATCATAGAAGTGGTGCTACTGAAAATAGGGTTGAAAAATGAAGACCTAAAGTCTGCCACTACCTGAAGACTAGGTTTAAACAGCTCTGATTTATAAGCTCTTAGATTTTAAAAAAGACTTTCTATTCTTAAACTCTACAATGCATACATGTTTGTGCCAGTTGTAACACCCAAGTATATACTGACCTGTTATCTTAACCTGAATTCGGCAATAGATGAAATTATACATTTTATCATAGGAATAAAAGAATTGAGCTAGTAAATGGAGAAGTGATTTATTTAGTCACCCGCCAAGCTAAGAGTCAAACTAGGACTACAACCAGGTGTTCTAATATTGCCATGATTTAAATACTGCCTGGATTAAGGGATTGTGTTTCTAGATTCTGATTGCCAAAAGGAGGAAGCCCTAGATATTTGTTTGTTAAAAGATACTGCTTTCTCAATGACTAAGGGAAGTCAGCTGTTTGTTCCACTCTGTACTAAAAATGTTCAAAAACCTTCTAAAGCAACAAGATTATTTCAACCTTTCCCTTCACTAAGATGGACCAAAGACACCTGTTTTTATAATAGATGCTCAATAAATGTTGAAAGTTAATTGTGTGCTGACTTCTATTAGAAGGGCGTGTGGCACTTGTGCTCTGATGCCTCCTTATGGCACCTACTCATGTCATTCATTCATTCCCTGAAAAGATATTTGAGCAAAGACTTGAAAAAGATGAGGGCATGAGCCATGGGGATAAGTTAGGGTATGGCAAGTCAAAAGGTCCTGAAGTTAGAATATGACTGTCATGTTAAAGAAAAAGCAGGATATAAAGGGGGCTAGAGTACAGTGAGGAAGGAGAAGAGTAGTAGAGGATGTAGAGAGGTACCAGGAGGCCAGATCCTAGAGTTTTGAAGGTCATTAGAAGGACTTTGGCTCCACCCTCAGTGAGACAGGGAGCTGTTGGAGAACACTGAGCAGATGAGTGAATGATCTAGCTTATGTTATTAAAGGATATCTGGTGCTATGAGGATACCTGTGGGTTATCAGTCTAGATGCTATTGCAATAACCCAGACAGGAGATTATGGGAGTTTGGACCATGGTAGTTGTAGTAAATCAGAGTCTGTATATATCTTGCACATGCAACTAATAATGCCACAGTAGTTTTATGTTGTATGTGAAGTTTGAGACAGAGAGGAGTCAAGGTTGTAACTGAGATGGGGAAGAGCTAATTTGGAGGAGACCAAGAGTTCAGTTTGGGACATAAGTTAGAGACATGTATTAGGTATCCAAGAATTGATGTCACATAGACCTTCTGGGTCTGGAGTTCGGAAGACAGGTTCCAAGCAAGAAATATAAATTTGAGAATAGCATTTAGATGGTATTTTAAGTTAAGGGGTTGGATAAGACCATCTAGGGCCATGCTGTCCAATATAGCAGACCTTTAGTCACATGTGGTAATTGAGCATCTGAAATACAGCTGGTCTGAACTGAGGTATGCTATAAGTGTAACAGTGGATTTCAAAGACTTAGAATTAAAACAAAAGAACTTAAATTAATGGTGAGTGTCCATAGTAAAAAAGTATCTGGCATAGTTATCACTCATCTCCTTTAGATAAAGTCACTCTTTCTGGATTAGAAAAAGTCCTGAAGAGCTTCATAAGTCAAAGCCAAGTACAGAAATTGGAGGTTAAGATTGATCATTCAATCATGGATGGAATGACTGTCCATACTGAAGAGAAATATGTTGATCTTTCTACAAAAACCAAGATTCAGAAGCCAAGCAGGGCTATGTGAGAGATTTTCTGAAAGTGCTGATTTTCTGTCAGTGAAAATTCTTAAACTTAGAGCAACAATAAAATGTTTCCTGACAGAAAAAAAATAATATTATACCTCATATTAATATAAAAATATATTTTATACTGATTATATGTTGAAATACTAATATTCGAGGTATACTGGGTTAAATAACATATACATGAATTTCAGCAGTTCCTTTTTACTTTTTTTGTTAATGTATCTACTAGAAAATTTCAAATTCCATATGTGGTTTGCATTTGTGGCTCACATTATTTTCCTATTAAACCTTGTTGCTCTGGTGCCTGGGTGGCTCAGTGGGTTAAAGCCTCTGCCTTCAGCTCAGGTCATGATCTCAAGGTCCTGGGATCAAGTCCCACATCGGGCTCTCTGCTCGGCGGGGAGCCTGCTTCCTCCTCTCTCTCTCTGCCTGCCTCTCTGCCTACTTGTGATCTCTCTCTCTCTGTCAAATAAATAAATAAAATCTTTAAAAAAAAACATCTTGCTGCTCTGAGGAGCAAGTTTAGATAAAGAAGTGATACAATGAGTATCATTGTATACTCATGAGTGATACTGAGTCTCATGACTCAGTGTCTCAGAGCACTCCAACTCTAAGAGGGAAGGGGAGAGGACTCAGCAAATAAGACAGTACAGTGGCTAGTGCAAGGAAGGAAAATTTTCCTCTACTCTTCAAAGATTCTTCTGGATGGCCTAATAATTAAATTGACATAAATAGATTAACAGATGAGAATTGCATTTAATTTTGCATCTATGGGAGCCCCATATACATGAGAGATTCAAAGACAGAAAGGTAAAATGACATATATATGCCATCCTAAGCTAAGGAATGAGATGTGGCCTAGGGCGTCAAAGGGGAGGAGGGTAATTTACAAGGCAGTAAAAAAGTTGTTTAGTAATCAGATGTTTTCCCTGCCGTACAAATAAGTCATTCGGGTAAAATTTTTATCTTGTAATAACTCAAATTCTGGGAAAGACCCCCAATTTAGACTTTTCCAGTTAAGGGAGGGGCAAAATTTCTCTTAAGCCTCCAGGGTTTTTTATTGCCTTCACAGTGAAGAACTGTGTGTCAAGTGCTGCTAATAGGTTAAGTAAAATAAGACCTGAGAAATGGCCGCTGAATTTAGAAAGGTGAAGGTTACTGGAGGTTTCCATGGAAGTTATAGATCAATCATTAACTCTTTCCTACTGAGTGCAAACTCTGCTTCAGTATCCTTCTCAACAAAGAGCCTCTGGAAGTCACTTCCAGTGGACCAGAATTGAAAAGGGAAATCCTATCTATTTGTCATTCCTGATTGGAATTACATTCTAGTGATTCTCTTGTATAACATCTGTACAACTCATAATTAAGCTTTATTCGCTTTATGGTGGTGGTCTAGAACTGAACCGGCAATATCTCCAAGGTATGCCTGTATTGTGTGATTGCCATTTCTATGTTAATAGAACCTTCACAAATTGGTCAGATAAGACCTAGCAGTTATTTCATTTTAGTAGCCAATGTAGGTCAGAAGCTGACCTATGACCTCACAAAAGCTACAGCAGCAAATGAGGCAATTCTTTGGATTCTGCGTTTAAAAAAAAAAAAAGATGGTTCTTCTCTCTGAAATTGTTTGGAAGTAAATATAACTCCTAAATTCAGGAGGAGGGACTTTACAGTTTGTCTTTATCCTTTTCTCTTATGGATTAAATAATTTTCCTTTAGCTCTTTTTTTTTAAAGATTTTATTTATTTATTTGACACACAGAGAGAGAGATCAGATCACAAGTAGGCAGAGAGGCAGGCAGAGAGAGAGGAGGAAGCAGACTCCCTGCCGAGCAGAGAGCCTAATGCGGGGTTCGATCCCTGGACCCTGAGATCATGACCTGAGCTGAAGGCAGAGAGAGAGGCTTTAACCCACTGAGCCACCCAGGCGCCCTCTTTAGCTCTTTCTTTCTTTTCTTTTTTTTTTTTTTAAAGATTTTTTATTTATTTATTTGACACAGAGAGAGAGAGATTACAAGTAGGCAGAGAGGCAGGCAGAGAGACAGGGAGAGGAGGAAGCAGGCTCCCTGCTGAGCAGAGAGCCCGATGTGGGCCTCAATCCCAGGACGCTGAGATCATGACCTGAGCCGAAAGCAGAGGCTTTAACCCACTGAGCCACCCAGGCGCCCTCTTTAGCTCTTTCTTATACGGTCTACTTAAAATATATTTGATCATCTTAGTTGCCATTCACTGGATCTTTACCAAGTTCTAATAACTCACCTAAGTTAACCAAGTGATTTTCATTAAATGTTTAAACTATGTGTTTCACATAGCAGAGTTATTTTGTGTTTTCCTATGTGCTTAACTCCTATTTGTAGGTCACACCTATTTTAATGACAATACTACATGATTGATTTATTAACCACATTTGCATTTAAATGCAGACACATTTTTCTCTTATAATTCTGGTTTTGTTTTAATATGTGGCTTTCTGGAGTTTTTGCCTGAGTCAAGTATCAATATGCAATTCAACTGTGTACTTGTCCACAAATCTTTAAAATGTACATAGACTTTTAGAATTTTAGTACATTCTTTAAGGCACCTCACCTGCTGCTAAATTCTGTATTTTGTTATGCAAACCATTTAAAAATGAGTCAGATTTAAAATGAGTCGGATTCCCTCAAATATCTCATCAATGACTCTTTCCAAACAGGTATCTATCCTCCTTATTTTTCAAAAGTGTTCATTGTGAAACTAAATACTGAGGATTTTACTGATTGATTCCTTCAATTTTTCCAAGGCTAGAATAATACACTGAGAATGCAGATACAAGATCATATGATAAACTGTGTTATCTTCTTCTAACCTGGACCAAAATTATTCAGACAAAACTTTCACCTATAATTTTTCTGCTAAACCAAATAGTAATTATCTACCTCATTATTTCACCATTTTGTCCATCTTCTTGGCTTTCCTTCTCCCCTAATTAGAAGACATTACCAGCTACCATTTCCACTGAACATTTATCACCATCACTTGCCATTCAAATTGCCTAAAACAATATTCAAGATCCTCCCTCCAATAGCAACATTTCCAACCTTCTCTATTTTAGTTAAGGACCTTCTTCCAGTCTCAACTTAAAATTTTGGAGACATCTTGTATTCTTCTCTACCTCATTTGTCATATCTATTAGAAACACATCCCTTTGTGCTTTCTTTCCCACAGTCTTTCAATTCCCTCTAAATTTTTCCTTTTCCACTGTCAACTTGATAGACTAGACCCTCATTATCCATATTTTGAAAATTTTAGAAGACTCTAAGCTGGTACGTTGGATTCATCCCTCCCCATTACATACTGTGCCCCCATAAATGTCAGATTAGCTTACTAAGATGCAATTTTCATGAAGTCATTCCATTATAAAATGACTCCCTACTGCCTGTAAAATGAACTTCAAATTCCTAAATCCATTATTCAAAGCCTTCCATAACTTGCCCCAATTCTACTGTGACTCCTAACTCCAATTCTTCTCCCTCACCAACTCCCCATTCCAGTCAGGAAGGTGTTCAAGGGGCTCCCCATTCGTTGACTCAGCAGCCACATTTCTTGCAATGCCAGAAACCCATATACAATTTACAGGCTTCATAAGACAAATATTTATGGGACATACAATTTAGCTTATTTTCAGATAAGGTGACTAGGCCCTTGTAATTATGTTAAACTGAAGAAAAAGACATTAAATGCTAAAACCAAAAATGGTTATTTTTACTTATTAATAGAGGTGAAGTGTATATAATAAAGAAAACAGGAGGAAGCATAGTGATGTATCTTCTACATTTTATAAAATAAGAAGCAAAGGCCTGAGAGGTTAAATAACATGCCCAACTTTTTTTTTTTTTTTAAAGATTTTATTTATTTATTTCACAGCGGGAGAGAGATCACAAGGAGGCAGAGAGGCAGGCAGAGAGAGAGAGAGAGGGGGAAGCAGGCTCCCTGCCAAGCAGAGAGCCCGATGCGGGCCTCGATCCCAGGACCCTGAGATCATGACCTGGGCCGAAAGCAGAGGCCATGCCCAACTTTTCATGGTTGGGTAGGAAAAGTCCTACCATGTCCTGGCAACAGTACATGCTTATAGAATGTGCTAAATAAAACTTTGGACATTTTCACTTAATATTTTAGGTTTCAAAAGATTATTCATGACTTCTGAAACTAGTACTTGTTTAAAGTGGCCTAATGAGGGACGCCTGAATGGCTCAGTTGGTTAAGTGGCTCCTGGGACTGAGCCTTGCATTGGGCTCCCTGCTTTGCGGAGAGCCTGCTTTCTCCCTCTGCCTGCTGCTCTGCCTACTTGTGCTCTCTATCTCTCTGGCAAATAAATAAATAAAATCTTAAAAAAAATTAAAGTGGCCTAATGAACCTAATGATGTTAGAAAAATAGCAGGTGTAACTACCATCAAAATGGAATTATAAGCCAGTAATCCAAAACATTGCAATTGATTACTAAATAGAATACATACTGATTTCAGATCTTCAAGGATTTTCATATTGCCATATAAACTATGTAAGTTTCCAAAAGAGTTGTATCAAGGGTCCATGTAGTTTTTAGAGTCAAGATACATTTAGTTTAAACATGAAGTGAAATTTTAAATAATTAATCTTTCAGTTTCTCTTCTGTTTCAGCTATGAGTCTGTAAAATGCTATATACCCACTATATTTATGAGGTTCTTCTTTAGGCAAACTGCTCTGAGTTGCTGTAGCTTGTGTTGGATTTGAGTGATACCAGCCTGTTTATCCTGGGATACTAATGTTTGAACCTCTGTGAAGACTGGGCACAAAGGAGGCTGACCTCCTATAAGTTAGTGCGGCATAAAATTCTAACCAATTTTAGCACTCCATTTTGAATGGTGGTATATGGACCTAATCACATTCTCTCCTTCTGTAAAGTAAAACGCCTTGTGAACTAAGAATTTGGGCACGATTCCAGTTTTCCATGAGACCTGTCATGCCATACTTACCAGTCCTGGAAGTTCCTGGAGGAACTCTATGACTCAGAAGTAATGTCCTGAGCTACCTTATATCCCAAGATATCTATGCACAAAAACGCTATTGCCAAAGATGATATGAGTGTAACTTCTCGTTTTTTATTATTTTTTTATTTTTTATTTTTTTAAAGATTTTATTTATTTATTTCACAGAGGGAGAGAGATCACAAGGAGGCAGAGAGGCAGGCAGAGGGGGGGGGGAAGCAGGCTCCCCACTGAGCAAAGAGCCCGATGTGGGCCTCGATCCCAGGACCCTGAGATCATGACCTGAGCCGAAAGCAGAGGCTTTAACCCACTGAGCCACCCAGGCGCCCAACTTCTCATTTTTTAAAGGAACCTAACAAACCTATTAAACTATATGCCATTTAAAAATGGGCAAAATAATATAAAATATTACTGAACTTTTTCTATATCTCCAGAATTAATATATTTTTTCAGATTAATTTTTTCTTTAAAAAAAAGATTATTTATTTGGGGGGGCAGAGGGAGAGGGAGGGAGAGAATCTTAAGCAGACTCCATGTCCAGTGCAGAGCCCAATGCAGGACTCAATCTAATGACCCTGAGATCATTGACCTGCAAAATCAAGAGTCAGACCCCTAACCGACTGAGCTACCCAGACACTCTTTCACGTTAATTTCTATTCCCTCGGGCACCTGGGTGGCTCAGGGGGTTAAAGCCTCTGCCTTCGGCTTGGGTCATGATCTCAGGGTCCTGGGATAGAGGTCCACATCGGGCTCTCTGCTCGGTGGAGAGCCTGCTTCCTCCTCTCTCTCTCTGCCTGCCTCTCTGCCTACTTGTGATCTCTCTCTTTGTCAAATAAATAAATAAAATCTTTAAAAAAATAAAAAATAAAAATTTCTATTCCCTCATCATTCATCCAAAAAACCAGGAACAGAACTCACCATTGTGAAGGTATATAAAGTAATCCTGAATGTGTTCATATACTCCTGTGTGTGTGTATGTATGTGTATGTGTGTATGTGTGTAGCAGTCTATAAAACTAGAGAGAGTCTCTACGAGAGAGTCTCTTGGGATAAGTTACCAGCCAACAATCATCAAAAGCTTCTTTTTCTTTTTTTATTTTCTTTTTTTTAAGATTTTATTTTTAAGTAATTTTTATACCCAACATGGGGCTCAAACTCATAACCCCCAAATCAAAAGTTACAACTTCCACCAACTGAGCCAGCAGGTGCCCCACAAACTTTTTTCTAATCTAATGACTAGAATGCCACTTGAAACTCTCTAGCAATGATTTACTAAAAACTACCTAAAGGCTTAAAAAGAGTTAATGCATTAGAAGAAGTTGAATCTGATGTCAGTATTGATAAACTGAGGTATGACGGTACCACTTTTTGAAGGAAAATATCCTGTTTCTAATTTAAAATACATAACCTCAAAGTCTACAGATAAAATTGATTTAGAGTTATAAATTTTGCTGATTTTCCTTTATAAGAGTAATTTTAACTTTTTATTTTTAAACATTTTTATAGTAGCTTCAAATTTTTTTATATTTTGTTAATGTCCAGATTACGTTTGCCAATTTTTTGCCCAGTGTGTCACTTAAAG
The DNA here is from genome assembly GCA_002007465.1 of Ailurus styani. NCBI lineage: Eukaryota > Metazoa > Chordata > Mammalia > Carnivora > Ailuridae > Ailurus > Ailurus styani. The sequence continues at coordinate 1,369,892 of LNAC01000106.1, forward strand.
CCATTGTTTTCCTTGTTGATTTTCTGCTTAGATGATCTGTCCATTGATATAAGTGGGGTGTTAAAGACCCCTACCATTATTTTATTATTATCAATGAGTTCCTTTATGTTCATTATTATTTTATATACTTGGGTGCTCCCATGCTGGGCACATAAATATTTATATCTGTTAGATCTTCTTGTTGGACAGTCCCCTTTATTATGATATAGTGCTTTCGTCACCTCTTGTCACAGGCTTTAGTATAAAATTGTTTGTCTGATATAAGTATTGCTATTCCAGCTTTCTTTAGACGTCCACATTTGCTGCTTTCTTGAATTTATGCCTTCTACTATAGTGGTTCTCAAACTTCAGTGTGCCTATGAATTATATTGGGTGTTACCGTGCATATGAATTATATTGAATGTTTAGTAGAAATGTAAATTTTCTAGGTCAGAAGGTCTGAGCCAGACCTAAGGGACCCAGGAATCTGCACATTTAACAGGCAGCCCACTCTGACAGTGATGCAGGTAGTCTGAGGACAAGACTAATGCTATATCCTGAATGTCTGCCCTCCCCTTAAATCCATATGTAGAAATCTTACCCTTGATGTTATGGTATTAGAAGGTAGAGTGTTTTATAGGTCATTAGATCTCAACAGTGGAGCCCTCATGAATGGGAGTAGTGCTATTATAAGAGATCCTGGAAAGTTCTCTACTTGTCTCTTGCCATGTGAGGATACAATGAGAAGGTGGCAATCTGCAACCCAGAAGAAAGTTCTCACCAGAACCCAGTCATGCTGGCAACCTGATCTCAGACTTCAAACCTTCAAAACTGTGAGAAATAAATTTCTCTTGTTTATAAACCACCCAGTTGATGGTATTCTGTTAGCATAACCCGAACAAACTGAGACAGCTTCCATTTATAAATCATGCCAAATATGTACCAACACAGATATGAAATTACCATTTCTTTTTTATCATTTTAATTATAGCTATTGCTATAGAATTTAAATTTGGGGAAATGTGCATATGACACAATTTTAATATGGGAAGATCATCTTTAAATAATCTAGGTTTGAAAAACAGACAAATATATTAACAGTTCACAGAAAAAGAAATGTAAATAGTATTTTAATGTATGGAAGAATGTTGGACCTAGCCCATAATAAGACAAATACAAATTAAAACTATACTCAGATACCATTTCAAACATATCAAGTTGGTAAAACACATCCTCATCAGTGAAAATCTAATAAAGGTAATGTTCAAAGAATATATTTTATAATTCAAAAGGCATTTATTTTGGCTGTTAGAGGAGATCACCAGCAAACATTTCCATTCCCAACCCTTAAATATAAAAACATGATGATTTAGCATTGGTTATAAAGTCTTTGATTAAGCATGTTGCCAATCAATATTTGATTTTCATTTTACTTATAAGGATACTTGTGACCTGAAAGCAGCTCTAAAGAAGCCTAATAATATAACATGTATAACTCATTTGTATGAATGTATTTTTAAGCACATTATGCTCTATGTATTGGTATAAGTAATGATTTCACAAAATTTGTCCTCATTTCTGGTATGTATGTCTGATAAGTTTTGCATTCTTATGGAATAGGGAATATTGATTTACATATCAATGAAATTCAATCCTGTCTAGACTGACCTCCATGGAGTCAACAATAATAATAATAATAAAAACTGCTTAGATGTGAAGACATAAAATTGGAAATGGACCACACACTCTATTATCAGCATTGCTGTACTTTTCATGATTGCTTTTCTTCCAATTACCTGTTGTTAATGAAAAATATACACTGGTTGTCAACAAATTTGTTGTGATAATTTCTTTTTTTTTTAAGATTTTATTTATTTATCTGACAGAGAGAGATCACAAGTAGGCAGAGAGGTGGGCAGAGGGAGAGGGGGAAGCAGGCTCCCCGCTGAGCAGAGAGCCGGATGAGGGACTCGATCCCAGGACCCTGAGATCATGACCTGAGCCGAAGGCAGAGGCTTAACCCACTGAGCCACCCAGGTGCCCCAATAATTTCTGTTCTATATATTTTAATCCAACTTATTGAAGCAATCATATAGGAGCCCCTAGGAACTAGAGATGAGAAAGTAGTGGAAACAACAAATCTACAGAGCCTATATACAGTTTTGATTCCCTCTCTTTAATTTCATGTTTCATCTTTGATAATTTATGGAACTTGTATCTGCATAATACAACTTAAATGAGAATTAATGCAATAATCCAGAAGACTTGAATAGAGCAAATGTGAATCATCCAGCTAATGGCTTCAATTCTCCACTTTTTTTAAAATTAAAACTCAAGAGAACTTTTCACATGTTCTGTAATACAACGCCCATCTTTTGCTTCCTTTCCCTATTTCTCTTTCATCTCTTAAATCAAACCTTTCCAATGTGCCCTTTAGAACTCACCAAGTGTAGTCAGTAAAATCCCAAATATCTGAAACCTCTTCTCTGATCTTTTCCTTTCACTTCTTGATCTCCTGAAACTCACTCTCCCCTACTGCACTGCTTTCCCTGCAATCCTCTTAAGTGGGAGCTATTCTTCCCTAAGACCCTTTGTACTACTGGGGCTAGAAGTGGGGAGCAGGCTTTCATCCCCACAACTCAACCAAACTGCTCTTGTTGAGGTCACCAATGGCCATCATGTTGGCAAATCCAATGTTCAGGTTTGGTTCCTTCTTATTTCTCTGACCTCTAAATGTTGCAGTGCCCAAGGTCAGTCCTCAGATCTTACCTCTATTTCCACTCACTACTTTGGCAATCTCACCTGGTGCCATTGCTTAAAATACCACCTATATGCTGCCTACTTATAGTTCCAGCTTGGACTCTCTCTTAAAAAATTCCAACTTCAAATATCTAATTACTCATTTGATAATTATACTTGAATATGCAAGACACATTTATGTATGTCCAGAACCTTCTGCTTCAATAGTTTTCCATCTCCCAGTGAATGGTTATCCTACTTTAGGAGTTCCTGGGACCATATTGGAGTCACTCTTGTCCCATCTCTTTCTCTCATGATTCTTATTCAGTCCACCAATGTAAATCGTGTTCAAATATATCCATAATCCTGCCACTTGTCTCCACTTCCACAAATACCACCCTGGTCCAAGCCACCATGATCTCTCACCCTGACTTTTGCTAATGTCATAAAACTAGCCTCTCTGTTTCTCCCCTTGCCTCCTCACATTATATTCTCTACACAGTAGCCAGACCGATCCTTCTAAAATATAAGTCACATCATGTCATTCTTCTGTTCAAGCCCTTCAATTGCATTCCATATCATTCAGAGTAAAACACCAAATCCTCATAAGGCCTATCAGATATGGTCTCTAATTTCTTCTACCTTCTCTGCCTTACTTACTCTGATCCAATCACACTGATCTCCTTGGTCTTTCTTTAAAAAACCAAGTGTTATCTAACTCAGGGTCTTCAAATTTGATATTGCCAATGCCTGGAATGTTCTTTCTGCAGGTAGCCAGACTGTTCAATTTCTAATACCCTTCAGGTCTCAGCACAATTATCTTACCAGAGAAGGCCTTTCCTGAACTCCCTGTAAGAATGTCCTCCTCCATTCCTTGCCTGGCTTCATTTTTTTTCATAGCACTGTCACTACTTGGTGTCATTTATTTTATGTCTCTCTCCCAGCTCATGCCAGAAATGCCCCCCAAACAGTGATTTTGTTTATTTTGTTCATTGCTATACTCCTAAAGTCTGGCATATGATGGGTGCTCATTAAGTATTTATTGAAAAAAATGAATATTTTACTTCTCTCTCTCTCTCTTGCTTTAATATTCACTTAAATATTCACTAAATCTCTCTGTAGTAAAACTACTCACTACTCTTTGATAGTTTTCCAAATCAATTAAGATTCTATTCTAATGATGATAAATAATCATTATTTGTTATTTCAATCTTGAGCACTGCTGTCCTAAAGAACTTTCCATAGTAACTGAAAAAATATTCTATATCTTCACTAATATGGTAGCCAAGTAGTTATTGCATACCTCAAATGGGGCTAGTGCAACTGATGGGCTGAATTTTTTCATTTTAATTTAAATAGCCAGGTGTAGCTAGTGGCTATTTTATTGGATAGTGCAGTTGGGACAATACTATTTTTTAGTATTCCAATTCACATTTCATAATTTTATGTTTCTTTTTTCTTTTTTAAACAATTTCCTTATTTTAATTTAAGATTATTTTCTTAACTGTGAAGCAAGCAGCTTCACAATTCTCATTAAAAACTTTCTCACTGGTTTCTTTCCAATTTAAACTTAGATTTACCCTGTAATTTATTGTGCATTTCAAACAATAATATATAAATAAGATAACCAGCAATTTTTAATAAAAATAATGAAACCTAAGTTTCATCATAAAATTTAAAACTGTGAAATTCATTTTGGCAGACGTTGTTTGGCTACTCAAAAGCCACCCAACCTGATCCTCCTTTGTAGCCTCCCATGATAGAAGCTAGAAAGACAAGCACTTTCCTAGCCTCTCTTGCAACAAGGACTGGCCACGTGACCAGACATGACCCATGAGATGCAAGTTGACATTTACTCAGAAAGTATCTTAGAAAGTTCTTGGTATTCTGACTAAAAAGGAACAGGCAATGGAATACCATTCAGCAATAAAAGGTCCAATCTCTTAATATTTTAACACAGGAGAATCTCAAAAATAGTATGTTAGGTGAAAAAATGCAGACAAATGTACATATGTGATTTCATTTTTATGGAATTCAAGAAGGCAAAACTAAGCTTTACTGACAGAAATTAGAAGTATGGTTGCCTCTGGGTTGGTGAGGTAACTGGCTAGAAAGAAGTACAAGGGAACTTTCAAGGGTGACAAATATTCTGTGTGTTGATTTATGTGATGATCATATTTATGTATTGTATATACATTTGTCAACACGCATTGATTGGTAGGTTTAAGATAGTTCATTTTTCTATACATAAATTATAGCACAATTTAAAAAAAGGAAAAAGAAAGCACCAGAGGTGGTTCATGTGCTCTTCAGCCATCACCCTTTCTTCCTAGACATTGTTCCTAGAGCTGCCACAGTTATTTCATTTTGCCTGTGCTCAAGAGAGAGAATTACAGAGATATTTGCCCTAACTTTGCTAAGCCACTGAACCACTACAATAACTGTTCATCTCTAGACTTCCTATGTCAGAAAAATAAAGTTCTATTTGTTCTACCTACCATAGTTAGGTTAATCAATGAAGTGAAAAATACATTTTACTCAGACTTCTGATTGAATCTAGTGATGTAATAATTTCATATTACGTGACCTCTTTACATTCCACATCTCACCCAATGGGGTTCTACAATGGCCCTAAATGGTTTATCATCACAGAAGCACTGACATGAAAAATTAGGCCTACCAAGGAAATTTGCCTCATTCAAGGAAATTTACCTCATTTTTGATTAAATACTAGTAATGATAAACTAGAATGTACATTTACAAAACTTAAGCACTGGTTTTTAAAATAAACAAGAGAACAAGTAAGAATAAAGACCAAGATGTTACACAACAATCTTTTGTTTTAGAATTTCAGTTTCTAAAAGGGAACAAAACCACAGTTGATAAAATAGGAAGAAATTATGCAGGCTGAAAGTTTCAAATTGCCTGCCATAAAAATAATTGTGACAGATAATATTTGTTGATTGTCTCCCAAAAACCTATCAGTCATGGTCTAAATGCTTTATGCGCATTATCTCAACATAATTATAACAACTCTATGAGGAATGTATCATCTCTGTTTTGGTATGAGTAGATTGAGCTACCAAGAGGTTAAGCAATTTTCCCAAGTTTGTGGCACTGATAAAGGCAGACTCAGGACTTGATCTTGGGTCTTTCAGATGGTAAAAGTTAGTACCCTTGACCATGACTATGTTTACTTTCTTCCTGCCACCAAGGGCAATGAATCACAATTTATTAGGTTTAAAGCAGAATATATATTTTTTAAGATTTTATTTATTTATTTGACACAAAGAGAGAGAGAGAGAGAGTGAGAGAGAGAACATAAGCAGGGGGAGAGGGAAAGGGAGAAGGTTTCCCACTGAGCAGTGAACTCGATGCACAGCTTAATCCCAGACCCTGGGATCATGACCTGAGCCAAAGGCAGGTGCTTAATGACTGAGCCACCCAGGTGCCCCTAAAGCAGAATATTTTTATTATTGCCTAATATATGAAAAGGACCATGACAATTTCTGATATCATGGCTATAAATTTAAAAACTGATTTCCTTCTACAAATTAAAAGGCCATCTTACTTTGAACCAAAGAAAGATACTGTGGCTATTAATCATGGTTGTAGTAGACCACATGCAATTCTGACACATTCTGTAATCTGTCCTCATTTAACATTTAAATGATGGTAAAACTTGGTGCAAGATATTAAAATAATGATCAGTTATAATCTGTTAAGAAGAATAATTACATCTCAAAGAATTGAAAAGATGGGGTGCCTGGGTGGTTCAGTTGGTTAAGCAGCTGCCTTCGGCTCAGGTCATGATCCCGGAGTCCCAGGACTGAGTCCTGCATCGGGCTCCCAGCTTCACAGGTTGTCTACTTCTCCCTCTGACCTTCTCCCCTCTCATGCTCGCTCTCTCTCTCTCTCTCTCTCAAATAAATAAATAAAAATCTTAAAAAAAAGAATTGAAAAGATAATGATATGTAATGACTACAGTGAAACTTTCTATCTAAAGGTAACTAGAATATTTTCAGTTTTGCCATTTCATCTTTGTAACCTTTAAAATGCAGTAGTGGCATAATTGCAAAACCATTCATTAAGACTCATCAGTGATAAAGTGGTTTCAAAACATTAAATAACATTTCTTCCCAATAAGGAAAAAAAATCAGACTTTTGAGAACACATTTAATAAAATCATATAGAGACTAGCATCTCCCCCTCACCCACCCAGTTGTTGAAAGCATCTGGAAAATCCTCAAAAAATAGTTTACCTGATTATACTTCTTGGTCAAGTCATGAAGCTTTACTATCATGCTAAGCTCCATCAATCTCAGAAAACAGAGACAGCATTTACAATCTGCTATTCATTTTCTGCAGAGTGGAGAATATGAAGAGATGAAATAAAGAACTGCTGTTTGTAAAATTATTTTTAATTTCTTATATGATGAATATAGGTACATATTTAGTGGTCAAGCCTCAATTATCTACTTCACATAAACATCCAAGTTGTTTAACTTTCATACTTGTCCACATCGAACCTCCAGAAATTTGTCAATTACAATTCAGCTTTTTATTTTTTAAAGATTTTATTTATTTATTTCACAGAGGGAGAGAGATCACAAGGAGGCAGAGAGGCAGGCAGAGAGAGAGAGGGGGAAGCAGGCTCCCCGCTGAGCAGGGAGCCCGATGCGGGCCTCGATCCCAGGACCCTGAGATCATGACCTGAGCTGAAAGCAGAGGCTTTAACCCACTGAGCCACCCAGGCGCCCACACCCTTCGATTCTATTCAAGTTTGCCTCATGGTNCAGCTTTTTTGACCTGAGCACTGGTTCCCCCAGCCAGTTCTATCCCTGAGTCTTTGCTGTAGTCATGACTTCCCTGTATTTACCCATCTCTCCAATCTTAGGAGCAGTTACTTGCCCTATGTCCTCCCTTCTCATGGATCAAAGAAGAATTGTTGATTTTTCAGCCTGTTCAGCTTTTTACTTGTTAGAACAGACTTCCAAGCTCCTGATGTGGAGAACTGGACACAGAAGTCCTATATAGAAATTTTGAATCAGAGAGGTTCTGAACCTGTAGACAACAGGAACAGCTGAGGTTAGGAGTGCGGTGCCCAACTGATACAAGATTTAGCAAACCTCTCTGCCCCCACTTCCCTTCTTGGCTTCCAGAATTTTGGAGGCTAGACATATACTCCCATATGGGATATTGCAAGAATCTTGAGGAAATGGATAAATCCAAGAGAATATGAGAAAATAATTGGAGGCTCTCTAACTCAACAGCCCTATCAAATCTCCCTTAGAAGAGCCCACTCGTCAACAAGTCTTGGCTAGTATGTATACACATAAAAACAGACAACCAAGAATTACCAGATACTTGAAGGAAACTTTTAATATTTAAAATGGAAACCAAAATAAACAAGGAACTTAGAGAAAACAGAGTATAGAGAGTGAAAAAAATTTTTTTGAAGAGATAGTATAGAGAGGGGAAAATTTTTTAAAGCATATGTAATGTATATCCCCAGAGATAAAGAGAGGGTATTGTTTATGTACATGAGGCAAAAGTAGAAGGCTATAAAAAAGTAATATTTAATGTCTAAAAATAAGCTCTTGGAAAATAAAAAGAATAGTGAAAATGAAATTTTCAGTAGAAGAGTTGAAAACTGATCTTTAGAAAATTTCTTGGCAAACAAGGCAGAGAAGGAGACACCCGAGAAAAAATAAGAAAATAAGAGGTCTAACATCCAACTAGTAGGAATTTTAGAAAGTGATAACAGAGAAAGTGGAGGAGGTAAATATGAAAGAAAAAAATAAAAGAGAACTTCTCAGAACAAAAGAGCATGACATTCTACTTTGAAAGAGCCCACAGATTGCCTAGCATAATGCATGCAGGTACTCCAACAGGGCAGTCACTGAGAAATTACAGAACTCTGAGGATAAAGAGATCTTGTATCCTCATCTCCCTTGCCCTTCTTCCTTCTTTGCCCTTGCTTGAGAAAGCTACAACTCTGGTTAAATCTAACTCTAAGCTCACTCTTTGTACCCAACCCTTCCCAATAAGACTGCAGAAAAATCATGCTGACTGGTTTCACTTTAAATTAATGACACTAACCCCTAGTAGGCTCTCAATGCTACATTATTCATGATATATTTCCACGATTCATTCTTTTACGGACTACTTTATGCCATTTCCTCTCTTGTTGAATGCCAACCCTCTTCTAGTATCCTCGCTTTCAGCTAACAAGCTCGCTTTCTTTTGCTGAGAAAAATTTGAAAACAGTTAGGGATGCCTGGGTGGCTCAGTTGGTTAAGCAGCTGCCTCTGGCTCAGGTCATGATCCCAGCGTCCTGGAATCAAGTCCTGCATTAGTCTCCTTGCTTGACAGGGAGCCTGCTTCTCCCTCTGCCTCCCACTCTGCTTGCTTGTGCTCTCTCTGACAAATAAATAAAATATTTAAGAAAAAAAATTGGAAACAATTAAAAGAGAGATCTTCCACATATTCATACCACTACAACATCCTCCTCCTTGCATCATGAGGCCAGTGTCCTACCTTCTCTCATTAGTTTTGATGAGACCCCCCAAGTAAAGGCAAATTTCTCTCGCACATTAGATTTTTGTCCTTCTTTGCCTACTCAAGGAGATTGCTCCAGCAGTTCTCCCCTTTCTCTTCTGAATCATCAAACTGTCTCCCTCTACAGCATCATTTTTCATCAGAATACAAACATGTCTCTTTCTTTCTCTCTACGTGTGTGTATAAAACCAACCTTCTCTTAACTTTACTTCTCCAGCCATTGCTCTATCTTTTTCCTTCTCTATTCAGCAACACTGCAGCTATCTCCAGTTTCTTTCTGCCTATTTCTCTTGGGCCCACTCTAATAATTTTTCATCTCTAATATGCCTTGGAAACTCTCTACCAGAAGTTTCTGATGATTTCCATGATGCCAAGTCTAAGATCAACTCTTGGGCCTCATCTTCCTCGATCTAACAGCAGGATTTGACACACAGATGATCACTCTCTCCTCCTTGAGACATTTCTTCACTTGACTTGCAGGGATGTAGGACATTTAGTTAGTTTTCCTCTTAACTTTCTGACTGCTCCTTTTCTGTCTTTTCTACAAATTCCTTTTCATCTCCTCAACCTCCAACTGTTGGAGTGCCTCACAGCTCAGTCCTTGACTTCTGCATCTATTACATTCCCTAAGTGATCTCATCTAGGCACATGACTTTAAATACCATCAGTACACTGAAGATTCTTATGTTTACATCTCAGCTTGGACTTCTCCCCAGACTCTCTATTTGTTGTCTTCACTTGGTATCTCAAATTCAATATGACCAAAACTGAAGTACTGATATATACCCTCTAACCTGTTCCTCCCACAGGCTTCCCTACCTCACTTAAGGCCAACTCCTTTTTTCTATTTTTGCAGATCAAAAACATTAGAGTCATGCTTCACTCCTCTTTCACACTACACATCTAGTAAGTCAGCAAATACTGTTAGCTCTACATTTAAAATATACCTGGCATTTGACCATTTTTTATATCTCTATTACCACCACTTTGCTCTGGTCCAAGACACTACTACTTCTCATCTGAATTATTGCAATAGCATTCTATGTGCTTGTCCTACTCTGCCCTCAGGCCATTATTTACCCAGCTAAGGAAAGTCAGAGCAGTCACATTTCTGTTCAGAACTACCCAACAGCATCTAATTTTTTTGGAATAAAAAACTAAGTTCTCGAGTTAATACCTACTCTTCTCAAATTATTCCAAAAAATAGAAAAGGAATGAAAATTTCCAAATTCATTCTATGAGGCTGGCATTACCCTGATACCAAAACCACATAAAGACACCACTAGGGGGGCGCCTAGGTGGCTCTGTGGGTTAAAGCCTCTGCCTTCAGCTCAGGTCATGATCTCAGGGTCTTGGGATCAAGCCCCGCATCGGGTTCCCTGCTCAGCAGGGAGCCTGCTTCCTCCTCTCTCTCTGCTTGCCTCTCTGCCTATTTGTAATCTCCCTGTCAAATAAATAGATAAAATCTTAAAAAAAAAAAAAAAGGGCGCCTGGGTGGCTCAGTGGTTATGCCTCTGCCTTCAGCTCAGGTCATGATCCCAGGGTCCTGGGATTGAGTCCCACATCAGGCTCCCTGCTCAACGGGGAGCCTGCTTCCTCCTCTCTCTCTGCCTGCCTCTCAGCCTACTTGTGATCTCTCTCTCTGTCAAATAAATAAATACAATCTTAAAAAAAAAAAAAAGAGAACTACAGGCCAATATCCCTGAGGAGCACAGATGCAAAAGTTCTCAACAAAATACTAGCAAACTGAATCCAACAATACATTAAAAAAAATTTCACCACATTCAAGTGGGATTTATTCCTAGGTTGCAAATGTGGTTTAATAATCACAAATCAATTGATGCAATATACCACATTAATAAAAGAAAGGGTAAGAACCATATAATCATTTCAACAGACACAGAAAAAGCAAATGATGAAGTACAACATCCATTCATGATAAAAACCCTCAACAAAGTAGACTTAGAGGGAATATACCTCAACACAATGTGGGTGTATATGAAACCCACAGCTAGTATCATCCTCATTGGGGAAAAACTGAGAGCTTTTTCCTTATGGTCAGGAACAAGACAAGGATGTCCACTATCACTGCTTTTATTCAATATAGTACTGGAAATCCTAGCCACAGCAATCAGACAACAAAAGAAATAAAAGGCATGTAAATTGGCAATGAAGAAGTGAAACTTTCACTTTTTGCAGATGACATGATACATGATACACAGTAAACCTGAAAGACTCCACCAAAAAAATGCTAGAACGGAAACACAAATTCAGTAAAGTCACAGGATACAAAATAAATATACAGAAATCTGTTGCATTTCTATACACCAACAATGAAGCAGCAGAAAGAGAAATTAAGGAATCAATCTCATTTATAATTGCATCAAAAATAATAAGATACCTAGGAATAAGCCTAACCAAATGGGTGAAAGACCTATACTCTAAAAACTAGAAAATACTGATGAAAGAAACTGAAGATGACACAAAGAAATGGAAAGAAAATCCATGCTCATTGATTGGAAAAACAAATATTGTTAAAATGTCTATACTAACCAAAGCAATCCACACATTTAATGCAATTCCTTTTAAAATACTAACAACAACATTTTTTACAGAGCTAGAACAACGAACCCTAAAACTTGTATGCAACCACAAAAGAATAGCCAAAGCAACCTTGAAGAAGAAAAACAAAGCTGAAGGCATCACAATTCTAACTTCAAGTTATATTACAAAGCTGTAGTAATCAAACAGTATGGTTCTGGCACAAAAAATAGACACATAGATCAATACAAAATAATAGAAAACCCAGAAATGAGACCATAGTTATATGGTCAAATAATCTTTGACAAAGCAGGAAAGAATATCCAATGGGAAAGGGAATGTCTCTTCAACAAATGGTGTTGAGATAACTGGACAGCAATGTGCAAAAAAAATGAAATTGGACCACTTCCTTACACCATACACAAAAATAAATTCGAAATGGATGAGAGACCTAATATGAGACAGGAATCCATCAAAACCCTAGAGGAGAACATAGGCAGCAACTTCTGTGACGCTGGCCACAGCAACTTCTTGCTAGACACATCTCTGGAGGCCAGGAAAACAAAACCAAAAATAAACTATTAGGATTAAAAGAATTTGTGATCACCACACCGGCCCTGTAAGAAATAGTGGAAGCGAAGAGAGAGCCCAAAAGTAACATAGACCAGTAAGGAACAAACAAAATATACAGAAACAGTGACTTTATAGGTAATACAATGGTACTAAATTCATATCTTTCAACTGTTACTCTGAATGTAAATGGGCTAAATGCACCAGTCAAAAGACAAAGTGTTATCAAATTGGATAAAAAAAGCAAGGCCCATTGATATGCTGTCTTCAAGAGATTCATTTTAGACCCAAAGACACCTCCAGATTTAAAGTGACAGGTGGAAAACCATTTATCATGTTAATGGATATCAAAGAAAAAAAAAGCTGGGGTAGCAATCCTTTCATAAGACAAATTTGATTTTACAAATTAGATTTTAAATCAAAGACTGTAAAGAGATAAGGAAGAATACTATATATCATACTTAAAGGGTCTATACAACAAGATCTAACAATTGTAAATATTTATGCCCCCAAGGTGGGGCCAGCCAATTACATAAACCAATTAATAACAAAATTACAGAAACACATCGATAATAATACAGTAATAGTAGGGGACTTTAACATCCCACTCACTGCAATGGACAGATCATCTAAGCAGAAGATCAACAAGGAAACAAGGGCTTTGAATGACACACTGGACCAGATGTACCTCACAGATATATTCAGAGCATTCCATCCTAAAGCAATAAAATGCGCATTCTTCTTGAATGCACATGGGACATTCTCCAGAATAGATCACATATTGGGTCACAAATCGAGTCTCAACTGGTACCAAAAGACTGAGATCATTCCCTACATATTTTCAGAACACAATGTTTTGAAAGTGGAACTCAATCACAAGACGAAATTTGGAAAGAATTCAAATACATGGAGGCTAAAGAGCATCCTACTAAAGAATGAATGGGTCAGGGGTGCCTGGATGGCTCAGTCATTAAGCATCTGCCTTCGGCTCAGGTCATGATCCCAGGGTCCTGGGTTCAAGCCCCACATCGGGTTCCCTGCTCAGCGGGAAGTCTGCTTCTCCCTCTCCCATTCCCCCTGCTTGTGTTCCCCCTCTTGTTGTGTCTCTCTGTGTCAAATAAATAAATAAAATCTTAAAAAAAAAAGAATGAATGGGTCAACCAGTAAATTAAAGAAGAATTTTAAAAACTCACGGAAACAAATGAAAATGAAAACACAACTATTCAAAACCTTTGGGATACAGCAACGGTGGTCCTAAGAGGGAAGTAGGTAGCAATACAAGCCTTTCTGAAGAAACAAGAAGGGGCTCAAATACACAACCTAATCTTACACCTAAAGGAGGTGGAGAAAGAACAGAAAATAAAGCCTAAATCCATCAGAAGATAAATAATAAAGATTAGAGCAGAAATCAATGAAATAAAAACCAAAAGAACGGTAAAACAGATCAACGAAACTAGGAGTCGATTCTTTGAAAGAATAAGATTGATAAACCACTGGCCAGGCTTATCAAAAACAAAACAGAAAGAACCCAAATAAATAAAACCATGAATGAAAGAGGAGAGATCACGACCCACACTGCAGAAATCCCAATAATTATAAGAGAATATTATGGGGAATTATATGCCAACAAATTAGGCAATCCAGAAGAAATGAATGAATGAAGAAAAGAATGAATTCCTAGAAACACATAAACTTCCACAACTGAAATAGGAAGAAAGAGAAAACCTGAACAGACCCATAATAAGCAAAGAAACTGGATCAGTAATCAAAAATATCCCAACAAACAAGACTCCAAGGCTGTTTGGCTTCCCAGGGAAATTCCACCAAACATTTATTTATTTTTTTTTAAAGATTTTATTTATTTATTTGACAGAGAGAGAGAGATTACAAGTAGGCAGAGAGGCAGGCAGAGAGACAGGGAGAGGAGGAAGCAGGCTCCCTGCTGAGCAGAGAGCCCGATGCGGGCCTCGATCTCAGGACGCTGAGATCATGACCTGAGCCGAAAGCAGAGGCTCTAACCCACTGAGCCACCCAGGTGCCCTCCACCAAACATTTAAAGAAGAATTAATACCTATTCTTCTGAAGTTGTTTCAAAAGAGTAGAAATGGAAGGAAGACTTCCAAACTCCTTCTGTGAGGCCAGCATTACCTTAAAACAAGACAAAGACCCCACCAAAAAGGAGAATAATAGAATATCGCCTATGAACATGGAGGAAAAAATTCTCACCAAAATACTACCCAATAGGATCCAATGGTACATTAAGAGGATTATTGACCTTGACAAAGTGGGATTTATTCCTGTGCTGCAAGGGTGGTTCAACATCTGCAAATCAGTGTGATACACTACATTAATAAAAGAAAGAACAAGAACCATATGATCCTCTCAATAGATGCAGAAAAAGAATTTGACAAAGTATAGCATCCTTTCTTGATTAAAACTCTTCACAGTGTAGGGATAGAGGAACATACCTTGATATCATAAAAGCCACATATGAAGATCCCCAGTGAATATCGTTCTCAATGGGGAAAAACTGAGAGCCTTTCCCCTAAGGTCAGGAACACTACAGGGATGTCCACTAACACCACTGCTGTCAACATAGGACTACTAGAAGTCCTAGCAATCAGACAACAAAAAGAAATAAAAGGCATTCGAATCAGCAAAGAAGAAGTCAAACTCTCACTCTTCACAGATGACATGATACTCTATGTGGAAAACCCAAAATTCTCCATCCCCAAATTAGCAGAACTCATACAGCAATTCAGCAAAGTGGCAGGATATAAAATCGATGCACAGGAATCAGTTGCATTCTCATAAACTGGCAATGAGACAGAAGACAGAGAATTTGAGGAGTTGATCCCATATACAACTGCACCAAAAAAACCTAAGATACTTAGGAATGGAAAAAAGACAGTCTCTTCAACAAATAGTTGGAAAACTGGACAGCCACATGCAGAAGAATGAAACTGGACCATTTTCTTACATCACACACAATAGACTCAAATGGATGAAAGACCTAAATCTGAGACAGGAACCCAGCAAAATCCAGGGAGCAACCTCTGTGACCTTGGCTGCAGCAACTTCTTGCTAGACATGTCCTCAAAGGCAAAGAAAAACAAAGGCAAAAATGAACTACTGGGACTTCATCAAGATAAAAGGCTTTGCACAGCCAAGGAAACAGTTGACAAAACCAAAAAATAACCAACAGAATGGGAGAAGATATTTGTAAATGTCTTATCAGATAAAGGGCCAGTATGCAAAATCTATTAAGAATTTATCAAACTTAACATCCAAAAAACCAAATAATCCAATCAAGAAATGAGAGGAAGACATGAATAGACATTTCTCCAAAGAAAACATACAAATGGCCAACAGACACATGAAAAAATGTTCCACATTACTCAGCTTCAGGGAAATTCAAATCAAAACCATAGTGAGATAGTACCTCACAACAATCAGAATGGGTAAAATCAAGAAGTCCAGAAACAGCAAATGTTGGGGAGGATGCCAAGAAAGAGGGACCCTTTTATACTGCTGGTGGGAATGCAAACTGGTACAGCCACTCCAGAAAACAGTATGGAGGTCCCTCAAAAAGTTGAAAAATAGAGCTATCTGGTGACCCAGTAATTGCAATACTAGGTATCTCCCCAAAGATATAAATGTAGTGATCCAAAGGGGTACCTGCACTCCAATGTTTATAGCAGTGATGTCCACAATAGCCAAACTATGGAAAGAGACCAGATGTCCATGGACAGATAAATGGATAAAGAAGACATGGTATATATATACAATGGAATACTACTCAGCCATCGAAAAAAATGAAATTTTGCCATTTGCATTGACGTGGATAGAACTAGAGGGTATTGTGCTAAGTGAAATAAGTCAACTAGAGAAAGACAATTATCATATGATCTCATTTGTATGTGGTATTTAAGAAACAAAACAAGAGGATTAAAGGAGAAGAGTGGAAAAAATAAAATGACAAAATCAGAGAGGGAGACAAAGAATAAGAGACTCTTAATCATAGGAAACAAACTGAGGATTGCTAGAGGGGAGGGAGGGTGGGGGGATGGGGTAACTGGATGACACGCATTAAGGAGGGTGCGTGATGTAATGAGTACTGGGCATTATATAAGACTGATGAATCACTGACCTCTACCTCTCAAACTAATAATCTATTATATGTTAATTAATTGAATTTAAATTTTAAAAATTTTACAGGTGTTATCAATGGTAACTACACTAAAATGAGAGAAAAAAACCCCCAAGAGATAGAAGATATAGATTCCAGGAAACAAGAGATTCAACACAAGAGGAGAGACAAAGGAAAAATATAGGACAATACTTAGTAAAATTCTATCACCATGCAGAATGTCTGGAGAGTGATCTACTAGACAGAGGCAGAAGGAGCTTGACTCCAGGAGATCAAACCAGAACTCAGAGTTCACCTGGTTATGTTGGCTTATAAGGAAAGGGCTTCTGTACTGTTGAAGAGTTCATGAAACAATTTTAACAGGAAATAGAAAACTAAACAACACTATGTGGCTTAGTTATGAACATTATTTGTATGGTAATATGCAAAATAATGGTCAAATGATTTGACCAAAAATTGAAGGTGGGTAAAAAGGAATGTGGGAAGTGGCACCTCACTGGCTCAATCAGTAGAGCATGTGACTTTTGATCTCGGGGTTGTGAGTTCAAGCCCTATATTGGGTGGAAAATTGCTTAAAAATAAAATCTTGTTTTTTGGGGTGCTGGGTGGCTCAGTCATTGAGTGTCTGCCTTCGGCTCAGGTCATGATCCCAAGCACCCTGTATTGGGCTCCCTGCTCAGTGGGAAGCCTGCTTTTCCCTTTCCCACTCCCCCTGCTGTGTTCCCTCTCTCACTGTGTCTCTGTCAAATAAATAAAATCTTTAAAAAAAAATCTTTTTTTAAAAAAAGGAATGTGGGTAGGTAACACACAGGAACTGAATCCAGATTTTTCATAATAAAAAGGTGGTATATAAACATCTAAAATGGAATAATAAAAGTAACAATATAAGCATATTATTTAGAATTATGAATAAAAATAAAGAAATAGATAAAAGAGTTGAAAGAAGTTGCCTGTGTGGCTCAGTGGGTTAAAGCCTCTGCCTTTGGCTCAAGTCATGATCTCAGGGTCCTGGGATCCAGCCCTGCATCGGGCTCTCTGCTCAGCAGGGAGCCTGCTTCCTCCTCTCTCTCTGCCCACCTCTCTGCCTACTTGTAATCTCTCTGTTAATAAATAAATAAAATCTTAAAAAAAAAAGTTGCCTGTGAGCCTGGCTCTTAACAGACACAGAACAAAATAGGACCCTCAAAGTCTACTATTCTTCATTTAAGCTAGTATTGACTTTTAGATTATATAAATGCAATTTCGATACAAGTAAAGAATTAAAATTTAACAAGTTCACATAAAATGAAGAAATAGTATTATAGAAATGTCATTTAGAGTTACGGAGGTAGGGGCGCCTGGGTGGCTCAATGGGTTAGAGTTATGGAGGTAATAAAAAGAACCAAATGCAAATAGGTAGAAGACAGGTGCACCTGGCTGGCTCAGTCAATAGAGCATGTGACTCTTGGTCTTGGGGTTCTAAATTTGAGCACCATGTTGGGTGTAAAGATTAACAAAAAGACAGTGGTTACCACTGAAAGGTGGGATTGGGGGCTGACTTGTTATGACCATAAGCTTGATTGCTTTTATAATAAAAATAAATAAAACCAAACCACCGTAAAGGTTGGTCCATCAGGTATCTGTGAGAACAGGGTAACACTGAATAGCAATTGTGAATTAGCCTGTTTTTATTAAGATCACTTATGCTAACAAAAAGAAACTACCGCTATTTTGAGAAAATGGACATGTTTCCTCTTTAATGTGATGATGTTACAGTGGTTTGTTATTTTAAAAACTCTATCTAGTACCTTAGTATCAAGGAAAGGTGCAGGTTGGTTTAATAGGCATTACCCAAGTACTAAAATTCAAATTCAAAATTGTCCATGTGAATTGGAATGACCTTCCCAGAAGAATTAATCCTCTTTGGATTTTGTTCTAATCTTATTTTAGGAGCAGATTTTCTCTAATACCAAGTAGAGGCATTTGAGTTCTGACACGGAAATAGCAACGAAACAGTAATGATAAGTAAGTATTTGGTCAGAACTTTGTGTGCCATGGGCGGCTGCATGGAACCCACTCATTAACTACATTGAGTTTACCCAGGAGAAAATATGTGTTTTAATTTTTTAAGATACTTAGGCAAAAATTTCACAACATCCCTCAATAATTCATTTTTTAAAACTTTTTTAAAAACATTTTTATTACATATTTTAATACATACTGAAAATTTTAACACATGCATAAGGGACAAAATATGGTGATACAATGAGCAGCAGTCAACCCACCACTCAATATTAAGAACTGGAACACTACCAATGCTATACTAGTAACCCCTAGATGCTCTTTCCCTAACCCATCCTCATTATTAAAATACCTTTCTCTATAACTAACTTAAATACTTCCTGTTATGATTTAAATTAATTTCCTCTGGCTCTGTTCTCTGGAGATGAATATCTATGAAACATCTTTGCTTTCACTCACAAATAAGTGAGCATGGGCTTTAGAGTTGATAGCTCTGGTTGCAACTTCAGCTCTGACACCTTATTAACTGTCTAACTGTACACAAGTTATCTAACTCTTCTGAGCCACAATTTCCTCATTTGTAAAGCACTCATTTATAGCTCATCACTCATCTATAGCTATTTTATAGAAAATAAATGATCGTGATCGTAGAATCTTTTTGCAAAATGTGAAGAAAAGTAATTACATGTCTGGCTAATTTCTTCATTTGGTAATCTTTGCTTCAAAAACAAACATAATTTAAAAAGAAATAATTCATCCTTTTTTTCTGGATATTTTAATAACTGAATCCACTCCACTCCAATCCAATCAATGGATGATTGGTTGGCCTGGTTGGCTGGTTGGTTGGTTGGCTCAGCACATATTGGTTGTCAGGATGCCTAAATGTCCTGTTTGTTAATAAATTTAATGACTTTCAAAAGACTAACATAAAGATGAAGGAAACAGCAGAAACTATACATGAGAAATTCATTGGATATTAATTAGGTCTAGATCTTGTGGTTAGCTGAGACAGCATCATAGAGACACAGAAAAAGGGGTAATGACTTGAGAAACATTTCATTTTCAACATTCATTTTTTAAAAATCATTTTTCTGCTTTAAGAAATAATGTGACTTGCTGTTACAATAAGGGAGACCAGAATGTTACCAATTAGTCTGTCACCATGGTAGCAGCATCTGGGGAACACGTAAAATACATTATTCTAGAAATCTCAAGATTGACTCCTACATTTGTATGAGCACCCTCGTTTATCTGAAGAGATAACAAATCCATTCTCTTTATACTTCTGAATTGTATGACATGGTATCTTCTCGAGAGAGGATACTAGTGTGTAAAATTCCAGGCCATCTTACAGATGGACAACATCAAATAGCTGCAGAAGTGTAATCAGTGCCAAAAAGACAATGGAATAAAGAAGTGACTTTTTATACTTAAAACTACTTAATGTTTTGGTATCACATATGATGCCAATGCTAGAAATGGTAATGATAGCAATGATGATGATGAAATGCAATTGTGAGAGAATCAGGACAGAAGATTTAATATTAGTGTTAAATATAATCAGTTTAGTACATTTTTGCCCTTTCTTCTCAAAGAGCAGTGCTACTTCATTGTCATGTAATGTGTATCTTTGTAGTCCTAAGTGGTGACTAATATGTTGTGTTGAAATACGTGACAGAGTTACATAATAAGGTTAATTTTAAAAGACTCTTGTGAAGAAGTGTTTTTGCCCCCTTTTTCACTGTCATCTGAGGATAGAGCTACAATTACAGCATGATAAATATTTGGATGAAATATGAAATACCCAGTCAAGTGACAGTTGTTCCTTACTTGATGCCAAAAGATGGGTCTGACGATTTTATGTTTCACTGACTTGACTAGTTGTTTGACCAAATTGTTTTCTTTGGTATTTTTTAGACACAATTTAAATGGGATAACCAGCTGTATGGAACTTTGTCTTTAAAACTGCTTGTTCGGCCACTTCTATAATCAGAGTTTTAATAATGAGGTTGCCCACTGAACTATCTGGCCCAACCCCTGTAACATTATCAGAAAAATATACACAGTGGTATTAACTTTCAGTTAAGCATGAATTTTGAATAACAAAATAAACGTTTGATGACAAAAAGATAGTTGAAAATTCTTGAGAATCTTTTCTTAATAAAGGGAACTTAAATTTTATTTCTAATTTCTTAAATTATAATTCACATTGTTATGAAATTTTATAGAACAGATTGCTTAATTATAATTTATCAATTCTTCATAAAAATACATTTTTACTTATTTCCATCACAAAAATTTAGAAGTGACAATCTGAGCTGGTGCCAATGCATACTTACTCTCCTTTTTATGGAACAGTTAGTTACGTGGTACTCATAGGAACCTTACCAAGCGAGAAGAGTTTTTATATTCATATTCCTTAAGGCTCTTACCTCTAAAACTATGCACTTAGATTTTTCTGTACCATTTCTACTATTTTTATAAGCTTATAAAACTTTTTTTATTTTATGAATAAAACAGTATCTGGTCTTTTGGTCAAGAAGTTTTATAGCACAACTAAATATATCTAACAAGGGCTTTTTTCCCCCCAAATTATTTTAAGATGTACTTCCAGAATAACTATTAGTAAATTTGAGGGCTAATTTGAGTCTTAAAACATTGTGATACCTATTATTGCAATACAGATTTTTAAAAACTCACAGTCCACTTGTATATTTGTGCTATGTAACATGACAGTTTTATATATTCCATACAATATTTCCTCTTTTGTTATCATTATTATTAGCAATAACTCTATTACTTTTAGTAATAGCATTATCATTAGGAATAGAAAGATTTAACAGTTTTCATGGTTTTGGAAAATATAATTCAAAATTCTCTCTTGTAACATGATGGTAGTTTTCTTGCTTATTAACAAACTATGAAATGGTTACTATATTCCCTCAGCTTGCTATCTCTTACTTTATAATCTATTATCCCAAATGCTAGAGCTTCCTGACATTCATAAAATGTAAAAAATAGGGGCGCCTGGGTGGCTCAGTGGGTTAAGCCTCTGCCTTCGGCTCAGGTCACGATCTCAGGGTCCTGGGATCAGCCCTGCATCAGGCTCTCTGCTTGGCGGAGAGCCTGCCTCCCCCTCTCTCTCTGCCTACCTCTCTCCCCACTTGTGATCTCTCTCTCTGTCAAATAAATAAATAAAATCTTTTAAAAAAAGTAATATTTAAAAAAATGTAAAAAATATATTGATGTTATTATTCCTTTTGTAGTACAAATATGAAGTGGGTCCTAGTCAAAAACATTGCTTTTTTCTCATATATTGCTGTTAGGAGTGAAAATGGGTACAATGATCATGGAGGGCAACTTGGTTTTATTTATCAAAATTAAAAATGCTCATACTCTTTAACCCAATAATTTCAACTCCTAGGTTTTTATTCTATAATCTTGCATATGTGCAACACAAAATATGTGCAAATGAAATATTTTTTTTGCAGCCTATTTGTAATAGTAAATGATGGGAAACAGTAAATGCTATTAAGGACAAATGCTATTAAGTTGAATTACGGTATATTTATACAGTGGATTATTAAACAGGCAGTATACAAATAATGACTTTTACATACACTGATTTGGAACGATCTATTTTTTAAGATTTTATTTATTTCTCTGAGAGAGAGACAGACGGAATGCACTGGAGTGGGGACAGAGGCAAAGGGGGAGAGAGAGGAAAAGGGAGAGAATCTCAAGCAGTCTCTGCCCAAACCATGGAGCCCGAGGCAGGGCTCAATCTCACAACCCTGAGATCATGACCTGAGGCAAAACCAAGACTTGGATGCTTAACTGCTTGAGCCACCCAGGTGCCCCTGGAACAATCTCTAAGAACAAAAACTCAAGGAACAAAGAAAAGTATATGGTATACTACCTTTAGAGTGAAGGAAGAGGAAGAGAGAGAGGGAAGTTATACTTGTATGCTGGCAAACACATGAATTATCATTGCAAGAATCTCCAAGAGACCGGGTACAATGTTTGTCTCTAGAGAGGGGAACTGGGTAATCAAGGAAAAGGAGAGAGATTTAGGCTTATATTGCGTATTCTTTTGTATCTTTATATCATGTGTGTACACTTTTCTTTATATATATATATGTATATGCACACCCAAATATTTCTAAAAACTAAAAGAAATAGGGCCTCATGTCTCAGAAGAAATTCACTGCCTGATATTACTTTTCATTTCTTCCTTCCCCTTCTATCACTTGAAGAGGACTGAAAGGTCTTTTGTTAGTTGACAAATAACAGACATTTCTACCTTTACAACGAGCCTGTACAATCATTGCCAAGTAATTAGAGAGCAGCTGAACCTCCTACCCTTAACATTTTAAAAGTATTTGGCTTTGTAAATATGCTAATGTTGATGGGTCTTTGTAATCTAAAGAGAAGTGGAGATCTGACACTTAAACAGGCAGAGAAGAGGGCGCCTGGGTGGCTCAGTGGGTTAAAGCCGCTGCCTTCGGCTCAGGTCATGATCCCAGGGTCCTGGGATCGAGGCCCGCATCGGGCTCTCTGCTCAGCAGGGAGCCTGCTTCCTCCTCTCTCCTCTCTCTCTGCCTCTCTGCCGACTTGTAATCTCTCTCTCTGTGTCAAATAAATAAATAAAATCTTTAAAAAAAAAAAAAAAAAAAAAAAAAAAAAAAAAAAAAAAAAAAACAGGCAGAGAAGAATCCCCTCTGGAGGTTGGAATTGTTTGTGGTCCGAATTTAGTAACTGCCAAATTGCTCCAATGTACTAATGTACACAGTCTGAGAATGATATTCTAGCATCAGAGCATAATTGAATCTCTGAAGATTGCTGAGTTTGCATCATATAAAATATATTCAGTGTTATAGAATGTATACTACATATGTAAAACATATTTAGACATTAATGGCAGTATGTTTGAAAACTTATTTCAGTTTTAAAAGGAGTTTTTAAAAGTTAAGACAATAAAATAACATATCCACAAGGAAAAAAAAAGGTTAAAATTTCAATACAGAAAAAGAATTATAAAGATTGTCTAACAGTTTATAAAGTGCTATCTTGCTTATAGGTAAAGATTACCTCAAATCTTATATTTTGTGGTCATTCCATTGACTGCTAAAGAGAAACAAGAAAAGTAATTTCCTTAAAAAAAATTTCAAGGACATTGGGGGGAAAAAATCACACTGTCACATGCATTCTCACAACACAAGGACAAATAAATCCAGATCAGATCAGTGCCAGCTAATATTTTCCCTTCACCATCCCCAGGAATTCATAATCGGTTTCTCTTATAACGATGTTTAAAGGACTGTATAGTCATACATATGGACTGGCACTTGATCCCCTAGAATGAGAGAAAATACATACCCCCAGGAGAAAGCTGTCTTTGTTTTCTGGATCTTGGAGTTGTACAACATATGGTCTGACAGATTTTAAGCTCCAAGTGTCTATTTTTAGACATGATAGTTCTTTACCCTTATCTTTTAATAAAAGAAAAAGTATTTGTTGAGCTGAGACTTGCTTTCACAATAGCACTTCAGCAAGCTTTGTCAGCTTAGAAAGTTTGGTGAGATGAATAATTTAGTCTGTAGGAGTAATATGTCTAGAAAAGAAACTTAAGTAGGGGTTAGATAATACAGGTAATTAATTAAATGATCTTAGGTTATCTGATTCACAATGACTAATTTAAATATGTACCAAAAATACATCAAGATCATAAATCATGACTGTGATACTCTCGAGCAACACAGAACACATACTTTACTATATAATAGAAAAAATTTCGTTTTATGTGTTTAAAAATATTAAAAAATTCTCTCTCTCTCCCTCTTTTTCCCCCCTTTTTTGTATTTTGCTAATGTTCACAGAGCATCACAGTACCTGGTCAAAACAGAGAACAATCAAACTAAGATTTATATTTAATGTCAAGAAAAATGAACATGTTTTAGTACATATCTTTAATTAGACAAATGTTTGATTTGTAAAAGCACTTTTCTGAGAATAGTTGTAGACATTATAGGGACTGCTTCTTCAGATTATCATAGTAATTAAGTGGGTACAATGGGTCCTCTGTCATGATACTGTCCTTGACATTAGGAAAATCATATACACAGCAGATTCTCCAGGGTCAAAGAAGAGAGTAACTTCCGCCGTCTCAGTGATGTCTGGGAAGTCATCAGTGTTATCAAAAGAAATGGATGTCATTAAAATCTGCCTTCATATTCATTCCTCTCCTTCCAAAACCTTAAGAACAGCCCCTGTGACGTTGGAAAAGCAGACTTCTTAGTTAAGGGAATGCCTACGTATATTCATGCAGTCCTCAGTGGAACCCCTCATTTGGGTTCCAAATCTTTGGTACTCAAGTGGAATTTTCAATTAGGACAACGTTAGAGGTGGTGCTAATCTTCTAAGAATATAGCAGGCCCCCCCTTATCTGTGGTTTCACTTTCTGGGTTTCAATTTCCTGTGGTCAACCACAGTCCGGAAGCAGATGATCCTCCTTCTGACGAATCAGCAGGAAGTCAACAGTAGCCAAACACTGTCACCATGCCTACATCATTCATCTCACTTCATCTCATTATGTATGCATTTTATCATTTCACATCATCCCAAGAAGAAGGGTAAGTATAGTACAGTACAATATTTTGAGAGAGGGGCAGCTGGGTGGCTCAGTGGTTAAGTGTCTGCCTTCAGCTCAGGTCATGATTCCAGAGTCCTGGGATTGAGCCCAGTGTCAGGCTCTCTGCTCAGCGGGAAGCCTGCTTCTCCCTCTCCCACTCCCTTTGCTTGTGTTCCCTCTCTTGCTGTGTCTCTGTCAAATAAATGAACAAAATCTTTAAAAAAAAGATATTTTGAGAGAGACCACATTCACGTAACTTTTATAGGTTTTGTCATAACTGCTTTTATTATTAGTTATTGTTGTTAATCACTTACTGTGCCTAACTTACAAAGTAAACATTATCATAGGTAAGTATGCATAGGAAAAACAATAGTACATATAGGGTTTGGGGACAGCCACAGTTGTAGGCATCTGCTGGAGGTGTTGCAACATATCCCCTGAGGATAAGGAGGGACTATTGTAAGCCACAAAATGAAGTGTTATAAGAAATAGTAGTAGGAAAAAAACCCAGTAAAAACCAAAACTTATAAAACAAGTACCAAGGAAGAAACAACAAGCTGATTAAAAATAACATTTATGATGGGGCACCTGTCAGTTGGTTAAGTGTCTGACTCTTGATATCAGCTCAGGTTATGCTCTCAGGGTCGTGAGATTGAGCCCCACATCAAATTCCACGCTTGGCATGGAGCCTGCTTAAGATTCTCTCTCTCCCTCTCCTTCTGCCCTTCTCCCACCTCTCTCTCTCTCAAAAAACAAAAACAAAAACAAAAACTTATGTTGAATGTTGGTTTTTGAATAAAAGGTTTTATTGGAAGACAATAAAGAGAATATAGATTTTTGTGGGAACTGTGAAGAGTTTTAGCACTTTTGTGGACTCTAGAGGTTGTTTTCCTTTTCATATCAAAACCGAACTTTAACCTTCCCTTTAAACTTCCCTTTAGCCTGGTATTAGCCTTATGCTTAGGCATGATCACAATCATAGTGAGGGAGGTTTGTAAAAATGGATCAAGAGAGAAGAGAAGACTCCAGAATTAGCTAAATACCAGTTACAAGAAGGGGAAGAAAGGAAAGGAGATTAAAGATGAAACGTCTCTGGGAAAGACATTACTAAAGTATCACCAACATTCAGAGGTGTAGGTAGTCAAATGAAGAGAAACATCTGGCTTGACATACATATGGCTCAGAGATGTTAGGTCAGATAATTTCCTCTCCATGCCTGTCGCCAAAGAGGCACTCTTTACTCAGGACAACTTTGTTACCAAGATTTAAGCAGGGAATGGCAGGAGGGGCAGAAGGAGTGGGAGGGCATTAAACACCTGCTGTTTTGCCTCCCCAGCAACTGTTTCGCCTTCTTTTACTCTCTGTGTTCCTTTGGGGTAGGAGTTTAATCACAAGGAGTAACAACAGCCTTTAATTGCTGTAACTGGGAGTCCAAGCCACAGTGGGATTAAGCCCTGAGCTGCTGAGCTGCCAGCCTTGAATTTTCCCTGGCTTGGAATAGAATCAGTCCCAGAATCCAAAGTGGGGCTTTAACCAGCAAGGAAAAACTTAGGAACTTCAGTGTCTGAAGTAGAGTAGTTCTCAATTCTGGCTATAGGTTAGAATTATCTGCTGAGGATTTTTAAAAAAAGATTTTAATAATTTATTTGTCAGAGACAGAGTGAGAGCACAGCAGGGGGGGAGTGGCAGGCAGAGGGAGAAGCAGGCTCCCTGCTGAGCAAGGAGCCTGATGTGGGACACCATTCCAGGACCTGGGATCATGACCTGAGTCACCCAGGCATCCCTCATCTGCCGAGGATTTAGAAAACAAAAACAAAAAACTAGACCAGTATCTGGGCCTCATGTCAAACCAATTAAATCAGAATCCCTAGAGGAGGAGAGTTGGGCTTCAGTGTGAGTAAAGAGCTCCCTGGGTGATGTGCAGCTAGGCTAAGAACGGCAGGATATGAGAGTGACAGAGTGAAAAGATCAAGTGACCAGCTCCTGGGGAAAAGTGAAGAAGGAAGCTCTACAGGCAGCTCTGAGTAAGGAACACGCATGCTCAGTC
The DNA here is from genome assembly GCA_002007465.1 of Ailurus styani. Lineage (NCBI taxonomy): Eukaryota > Metazoa > Chordata > Mammalia > Carnivora > Ailuridae > Ailurus > Ailurus styani. The sequence continues at coordinate 1,397,111 of LNAC01000106.1, forward strand.
GGCTTAACCAGTGTCAAAATGGGATTTGGAGGACTCAGAGGGCAGCAGGAGGGCAACAACTATCTGAGCAGGTAGTGGAGTTAGGGGCGCAGCGAGGAAGGTCAGAGGGCAGTAGGCAAGGCTTCCTGTTCCTTGTTATTTAGTTCAGGGGCAGCTCGAAATTCTCTCCTCAGCGATCATTTGACAAACAGCCCCATCTCCATCTCCCCTTCCTCATGTTTAGACAACAACAGTAATCCATTTTCTCTGTACACGACGAGGAAACCTCCCTCTCAACAGAATCACAGAATTTTAGAGCTGGAAGGGACCTTGAATATTATCTGGTTCAACACTTTTCTTTTGGACTGTAAATATCTTCACAGACCTGCTAAAGGCAAGGAGTATTTCCTATGCTTCACTGTTTCTCTAGTGCCTACAGGACGGATGCATAAATATTAAATGACCAATGGAATGAACGAATTTTCAGATGAGGAGGCTGAGTTGCATAGTCAGTAAATTAGTCAGTTCATTCATTCACTTAATGCCAGTACAAACAGAAAGCTTTAGATATCCATAAGGATAAATGTACAGCACAGTGACTATAGTTAATCATACTGTATTGTATATTTGAAATTTGCAGAGAATAGATCTTAAGTATTCTTAGCACACCATAAAATAATGGCTACTATGTGAGATGATGGATGTGTTAATTTGTAATGATTTGTGGTAATCATTTCACAATGTATATCAAATCATCATGTCGTACAACTTAAATATTATACAACTTTTATTTGCCAATTATATTGCAATAAAGCTGAGAAAAATAAAACTAGCAAAAAGTTGCAATATACTCATAATTTTAAAAAATTTAACATAATGTGTTTTTTTCTTATAATGGATATTTGGTATTTCATAAACAAAAATTAATGTTTGTAGCTGGAAAGAAAGAAACATAAGAAACTGAGTATTTCTGATGATCTTAGAAATATGAGTAAATTGAATCCAACCAACACTTTGATGTACTTTTATTAAGGAAGGCACTGTATTAGGTGCTATAAAAATCAGTGGAGTTTAATTATTAAGGGTGCAGGCTCTGGACTCAAAGTGCCTGGGTTGGATTTCTGGCTCCTACTTTTTGACTGTATGATAGTTATTTATTTAACCTCTTCATCCCTCCCTTTTCTCAACTGTAAGATGGGAATAATAAAATATGCCTTGCAGGGATGACAGTACTTTATGCGAAATAAATACTCACTAAATGTTAACGATTTTTAGGATTATTTAATATTATCTGCTGTTTTGAACCCCCACTACTGAGAAATATGGGATGTGTTACCTACATGGGACTTTCTTTTGCTGAGCTTCATGCTGTGTTTGGGTGTGTCAATGGGACTAGGGCTGGAGCACCTCTGAATTTAGGCAAAATAATGAGAGGATTATGAAGTCAGGAGGACAATCCAAAAGGAAGAAAATGTGAACCAGTGGGTCTAACAAGAGATAAGAGAGTTGTTTTTCTGTGTAGTATGGTAGGTCATCTCCGTGATAAAACCTGCAGTGAAGTCCACTTTGCTCGCTAATGTTTTCAGGTGATATGGTTTACTTTGGCAGAACTCAAAGTGGTTCTGGGTCTAGCACGGAGGATGTGTGTCTGGCACAATCAGAGGATGGGAGAACAGTTGGCATCTGGAATCCACAAAGAGGAATGAGGCGCAGTCTGAGCCCTTAAGAAATCACGGTATAACAGCAGCACTGATACGTATGCACCATGCTAATTTAAACACAAGCTAGAATAAATTTGGTGTTATACTGATTGCACAAAGTGCTATAGAAATATGGAAATAGGAAAGATTTCCTCTGAATGGGGGTTTGGAAAAGGTTGAGGGAGAGATGATATCACCCTTTCTAGGTTAAGTGACTGTTATCGACTGAATGCTTGTGTTTCCCCCAAAATATATATGTTGAAATCCTAACATCCAACGCGATGATATTAGGCAGTGGGGCCTTGGGAGGTAATTAGGTTATGGGGCTGAAGCCCTTATGAAGGGGTTTAGTGTCCTTCTGAAAGAAACAACAAAGAACTCTCCTACTCCTTTCTGCTATGTGAGGACACAGTGAGAAGACCGTCAACTACCAGGAAGTGAGGCTTTACCAAACACCAAATCTGTCACCATCTTGATCCAGACTCCCTAGTTTCCAGAACTGTGATAAATAAATGTGTGTTGTTTAAATAAGCTAGTCTATGGTGTTTATGTTATCACAGTCCTAACAAACTGAGACTAAGAGAGTGCCTAACAAAGGGTATATGGTGAGCAGAGGAGTGAGCAAAGGATCAGAGGCAAAGAAGTGCAGTCTTCTGCTTAGGAAACTGCGAGACTACCTGGTATTAGAAAACAATGCCAAAACCCTACTTCCATCTCTAGACATTTTGCTATATAAACTACCACCGTTACATGCAGCTAAATACAATCCTGACAGAGTAGTCAGTAAACAGGTGCTAAATGAATAGAGGAATGAGAAGAGGATTGGAACGAGAGATCAAAGATCTCAACTCCAATTCTGGTTCACCAACTGTAGTAGCAGACAGAGATGTTTTTGTCTGCCCAACTTATCTTTCTTCATTCTTTTTCTTTTTTTTTCTTTTTTAAAGATTTTATTTATTTATTTGAGAGAGAAAGTGAGCACATGAGCCGGCAGGGGCAGGGGCGGGGGGTGCCAAAGGGAGAGGAAGTAAGTATAAAATCAAATATAGTATAGGCCAGGGGTTAAGAGCACAGGTTCTGGAAGCAACAACCTGGGTTGAAATCCTGGTTCCACACACATGTCAGCTTTATGTTCTTGAAAAAGTCACTTAACCCTTCTAAGCCTCAGTTTCCTCAACTGTAAAATTATACCTACCTCATAGGTTGAGTAAAGGAAAGAATTTTATGTATAGAAATATTCTGGAAAAATATAAACAAAATGTAAATAGTGATTATTTCTAGGCGATGGAATTATGGGTGAATTTTTCTGCCCTTTTTTCTACTTTCTATAGAAAAATATTTATATTTTTGTAGTTTCTACAGTGAATTAAAATATTATTTTCCGAGTGTCAGCATAGCATTGCAGTTATGGTCACACACTCTAGAGCTGGACTTCTTCTTAGGTTCCAGTTGCGTATTAGCTGTGTGAGCTTGGGCAGGTTACTTAGCCTCTACTTCAGTTTCCTCATTCGTAAAATGGAGATAATATTATCTCCATCATAGACATAAATGGATTAATATAGGTGATGTGATTAGAACAGTACCTGCCAGATAGTGGTATATGATGTTTTCAAATATTATTAACATTTTTCTCTTTTACATCTTTTACTGCAAAATGCCTATTCTTTGGATGCTTTAAGTCAAGAAAGTAGTCTACAGGCATACAGTAGGTCACTATAGTTTAATGCAGGTGTCTGCATACTATGACCAGTGGCCAGGTGCTCTATGAGCTAATAGTTTTTACATTTTTAAAGGGTTGTGAAAAGAGAAAGAAAGAAAAAAGAAGAATATGTAAAACAGATAGTAAATACTTTAGGCTTTGTGGACTGCATATTATCTGTCCCTTTATAGAAAAAGTTTGTTGGCTGTTGGCTTAATTTGTTTCCCCTTTCAAATATGTTTAGGATTTAAAACCACCATGTTATAAATACTAAGGAATAAATTTCTAAGGGTGGAATTTCAAGAAATACTATAAATAGGAAGGGAGATCATTTGGACAAAGAAGAGTTTATTCTATTTTGTGAATATTTGCTCCCCTGCTCTGTGGGAAGATCACTTTTTTTCTACCAGTGATTAAGAAAGGCTTCACAGTAATTGAAAGCATGGTACTGCAGGATCAAACAACCCAAAGGTACTTAAAACTCACCAGGCTGAATGGGATCAAGGCTAAATGGATCTCAAATGATTACTGCATTTCTCTTGGCCAACTCTGTCATGCTGTTGGTGGCAATCTAACGACTGTGGGAACTGGGATTGTATCAGGTCTGGAATCAGTAAATTTGCCAGACGAAGTAGTCAGTTCCTTGCCACAGACCCTTGTGGAATGAGTGTGGGAGTGGGAAGGCTGACTCAAGAAGTCTCTCTAGACCCCAGTTAGGCCTATTTCAGAGAAAGAAAGTTCCCACTAGCAAATCTTCAGATTTCAAAAGAAATCCAAGGTTGTTAAAAAGTAATTGTTTTTAAAAAGGGGGGAAATAAAGCTAAGTATTTTGTTTGTTTGGGTTTTTTTTTTGGTTGTTTGTAAACAGAAAGAGTGTTAACCTGTGATTATCAGTGTAACTTTATCTACTGTTTTACTCAGCAGTAAGCAATCTGTAGCATTTCCATGTGTTTTCATAAACACACAAGACAACCACAGGCCAGAGAATGGGAGAAGAGACATGATGTTCTTCTGAGGGCCTTCAAACTACACTGGTAGGAAGCAGGTAGGTCCGTCTAGGAAGTTGCTGTGGGGTGAGGGTTGCATTTGTCTATTGAGTCCAGGAGTCTGGGTATTGCTGTGGTGGGTGGAATGCGGGGAACCGGAGGGGTATTTCCTTTCTGACCTTAATTGAGTTTGCTGAGATTCAAACATGTGTGGTCAGCCATGGGGTTGTGGTGTGCCAAAAGTCTATTTGCATGAAAAACTAAGGATACTTCCTGGAGAGAGGGGGTCAGGCAGGCACTTTTGACACAGTAAAAACAAAAACCTTAATTATAATACGGCAGACGTGCTTCTGAATATAGCACAGATTCTGTATTCTGACTTGATTTTCAGCTCACTGCCACTGCCAGAGTGTCTTAAGTCCTACTTGGGGAGGGAGGGCACCAGAATCCCCACTTTCCCCTGCAACAGACTTTTGGATGAAAAGAAGAGAGAGGAGATGCTCCAATACAGACTTGGCAACTTTTTCTTTTCTCAAGTAAAGTCATTTAAAAACACATATCCCATTTAATATTACCATGGTTCAGAATAGAAAATTGTAAAAGAGATATATAACAAAACAAATTTAACTTAAAAACTGAATTACTTTAGACCTTATAAAAACTTTGAAAGATGACAACTTTAGAACAGCTTCTAGTGACACAGGGCAGGGACTGGACTTAGGTCTCTTCAACCCTAAATGTGAAATCTAGCTTTCCTGGACAGCTAAAACTCTATGCATCTTGAGTAGCATATCTTGCAGGAATGTGGGAGCAGGATGATTACCTCAAGGAGGGACTGAACTACAAAGACAGGTGAAGACTCAAATAAACTAGTCTGCACCCAGGTGGACCACCTGGCCCTGGCTTTTCACCAACTATTCTCCTCATTATAATACTAAAAACCACGCACATGGGTGGGGATTTAACATGCTAAATAGACTTGTGAAGAAGCATACATTTTAAGTGTGCAGGTGCCAAGAAATCCCCAACCCTGTACGTCTCAACATCGCTCCTTTCTCTTCTCAGTCCCTTTAAAAACCTTCCCTGGCCTATGTGAGGGCATTCAGTCTGAAGGACTCTTTCCTTTGTGCTGTCTCCTTTGTGCTCCAGAATAAGCCCCAATAAAAGCCTTGTCTGGAACTCCCTTTTGGCCTCTAGTCAACTCCTACTATTTGGAGCCTGAAGACCAAGTGGGTGACACTAGGAAAAACTTCCCTCCACCATGTTGGAACTACATATCCCTTTTCATCTCTGTTTCATCATATTGCTTACTCCCTGCCTCTGACCTTCTACCACACACAGCCCTCCAATGTGTCCAAACACATTTCTTAATGACATCACCTTAGTAGGGCGTGGATCAGCTATGGTCTTGGGAAGATGAGATAAGGGGAAGCATGCAGAGCAGCACTCCTGCTGAGTGAGACCTATCACTGGAAATAAGGTGAAGGAGGGCAGGGGCTTTGGCTTTTTCCCCACTACATCCCGTTGATCCTAAAAACAAGGCCTGGAATGTACAGGTGTTTAATAAATGTTCACTGAAACAATGAATGAAATACAGGCAAGGTATATATATAGGTTATACTGTAATACACCACTAATGACAATGAGGTAGTAGTCACTGCCTGACTGGTAGTAATGACATTTCCCAAATCATTAAATATTAAACCTCTTTGCAGAAATAGGAAAAGGAAAAAATTGCTAATACACCATGCGAACCCAACTATCATTATACTTTTGTTGCTATTCTTCTCAGTGTTTTATACTATACATTTAAAATTTATTTATAATAAGAAAATTTTTGATAGGAAATATGGCACTTATTTTCAAAAGAACCAATCTCCTTTACCTACACATATCACTAAAAACAAACTTAAATGATGTAACCTAAGTAAGTCTGAACTAAACTTTGATATCTATGTCAGTGCACATGGTGTAAATCATAAAAGACTTACTGGTTAAGGAGATATAACACATGTATTTTCTTGCTGACTTCTACTGTAAGGGTTTCAATGTCTCATCCATAATGACGGATTCATAATCTCAAAGGTCTTCTCAAGGCTGAAATTCAGTGATTCCTAAAACAGATTTTATTGTTTAACATTGATTGTAATGTAACTTATAAATATAATTTTATATATTTATGCATGTAAGTTTATATATTTAAATATAACAGTAAATATAAACTTAGATATCAGAGCTCCTTCCATACAGAAATAGATTTTAGAAATTCACATAAAGACCATTTCTAACATTTCAGGACTACTTTTTACCTGGACGGACAGCACAGTGAGTAATTGCACTTACCAGAAAGACTGATTATTGGTAATTTAAAGTTCTAAAGGTAAATCTTTACCCTTATAAGCCAATAGAACAGAAAATTAATTCAAAACAAAGTGACAACATACCAGCTAGCTCGTATCTAAGGGAAAGAGTGAAGATGAAACATTAATCGGCGCAGAAATGAGATAAAGAAAAATGTATCCTGTGCTCCTGCATGGACTAGGGTAAAGCAGGAAATTCTTCCTTGCAGTAGAATTCAGGATCAACCCTCTCCCCCACTTTCTGTTTTTCTAAAGACCAAATCACTTCCTCCGGAAGATGTCCCGGCTATATCATTATTTCATTAATTTAGGTATAATCTTTCTTGGAGGTAACGGAATTGCTTTGAACTGAAGTTTAATCTCCACTGCTACCACCTCCAGTCAAGTGAGATTGACAGGACCCGTAAAGTTTACATAAACAACCTCTTCGAGGGTGACAAAAATGCTTCTGCTGTGGAGATAAAGTTTCTGTTGAAACTTTAAATAGCCTCGGCTCGTCACAATTTCAGAAGCAGACGTAATCCGTGCTGCAAGCACTTAAATCGAAGTTTATCATAAATGCTTCCTAGCCTGAATGCTGACAGCTGAATTCGGACTAGCAGCCACACTCCAGGATTTCAACGGTAGCTGAAGAAAGAAAGAGAATTCGGGACTCTTAGAGGAGCTCCAGATTGCACGCGTCTTCCGACACAAAACGCCGAGGTGTTTACCGGCATATGTTAACCATATTAATATGCATGATTACCCTATCAGGCTGCAAAATTCTTGTCTGTAACAGCGACTGTCCTACCGCACGTAGCCAGCAGGAAAGGATTCTCTGCAACCACCTTCGGCCCCAGGCCCGGCAGTCGGAGAAGCTCGAGCGTCCCGCCTCCCTTCAAAACCAGCCCCAGCCGGCTGTTCCCAGCGTTCATCACGGTCTCTTGCCGCCCCCTGCTGGGCTCTTCGCGTCCGCCTTGCAGAGGGCTGCCGCACGGCCGCCGCCGGGGGGCGCAAAGAAGGCGACGTCACCTCTACGCGACCGGAAGTTAGTCTTGTTCATTTCCGCCTCTCGGTCCCGCCCCAGGCCGTAGAGGCGGAGGTAAAGCCGTCTATCATCTACTAATACAGTGCAGGTTGAGGTCTAGTGGTTCGTTGCGCCTGTGCTTTTTCTTTCTAGAAGTGGGTCTGGGTGGTTTTGTTGTTTGGTGGAGTCCTTATCCCGCGCAGCGCCTTGGCGAGTCGGTTTTGGGGAGGAAGAGGGATGGGGAGAACCCATGAAAGGAACCCGTGGAATTTCTGTATGAGCGTCAGTGAGCTAATAGAAACTTGTGACAGAACTCGGCCTTTTCCCCGATTTTCTAATTTTAGGAATAATCCCTACCTTTTAAGTTGTGGGGTTGAAGTAAGACAATATATGTTAAGCACTTAGCTCCGGTTTTACAAATCACAGGCGTGATTATGCTACCTTTCCCCATTAATAAATACTAGGGGCGTGTTCTTGCTGTTTTCCTTTCGGTATCTCGGGGAGATGGTTAGTACGTGAGAGGTGACGCTTTTCACAAGAACGTTATGCAGTGTTAGCTGGGATCGATTTCTTTATTCTGTATTACGGGCTTCTGACGATATTTTGTCCCCCCCCCCGTTTTTTTTTGCCATTTTTAGGGACAGCTGTTTTCCAGCTCTTCAGGAGAAACGCAACATCCTCTCTAAGACAAATTAGGTGAGAAATAGGTTGCTGTACGATCTCCATACTTCCCTTGCTTTATCAAAAGAAGACCAATGGAAATGTAGTATCCTGGGGCAGTGATTAGCCATCTCCCTTAAAGTTCCTTTATCAAGTGAATTGTGCGGCAGAGAACAAGGAAGTCCTCTTTTATACCTTAGGCCTTACAAGTTATGATTACAGAGGTTTTCAGTGTATTTGTTAATTTTGGACTTTAGTCCTTGGCATAATGGTTTTGGTTAATTAAAGAGCGAACTGAGAGACAGATTGAAATAAATTATCGAATATTAGTTATTTTTGAAATTTGTAGATTGAGACAGTTGATAACTTTTTGCATTAGGCTGCTTATGTATTTATTGCCATGCCAGATGTTACAGGAATGTCTTGGATGTGGATGTGGATTTTGGATGTGGATCACGTGCTAAAAGTAAAACAGCAATATTTTTCAGGTTTAACTTTTTTTGTATTGAAATTGAAAAATGGATAAAGGTAACATATTTCCCAATACTTTTTGCACCCCTACGCCAATTTAATTTGTTCTTAATTTATCTGGTTGCAAAATAACATATTAAATAGTGTCACAGTATTTCAGGAACAGTACATAACCCTCACTAATCTCTCAGAGATAACTCTTACTACCTTTTTACCCCCTTGGTATACATTAATGCCCCGCCCCCCATTTATATAAGCGATACTATTTTATCTATACGGTTATGTGGTTTGTCATTAGAATATCTTGGCTTTCTGTTGTGTTAGCTATGCCTCTTTTTTAAGAAATGAAATTGTATAGTATTATATTACATAGATATATCACAATTTATGAATCATTCTGTTGGTGGGTTCTTTTCTGCTCTAGCAAATAATGTTAGAATAGTCATCCTTTAAATAACAAATGTGTATTGTCCTTTTTTTTCTTTGGATAATCTTAAAGAAGTGAAAATGCTGTTTTAAAGGATATGGTGGATGTGCCAAATTCCCTTCTAGCTGGGGTATTTGAGAATTTCCTGCATTTCCTCACATGCTCACAAACAGCAACTGAGAGAGAGCACAAGGTGGGGGCAGGGGCAGGGGCAGAGGGAGAGTGAGAAGCAGACTTCCCACTGATCAGAGAGCCTAATGGCAGGGCTTGATCCCAGAATCCTGGGATCATGACCTGAGCCAAAGGCAGAAGCATAACCAACTGAGCCACCTGGAACCCTTAGTTTTAGATTCTTTAGTAATAAGTTATAAAACAAATGATTCACTGCAGCAGTACTTGTTAAGTTAAATATTTGTGGGACGGTACTATTTGAATGAGACCTTGTACTGTGGATAGATATGGGAGGATGGGCCTTTGTGAAAGAATAGCTTCCACGAAGGCAAGGAGACAAAATGGGCAAGAATGTTTAGAATTTGAGGTTTGAGAGGCAATAATGCCTGGTTGTGAGGTTTTAGACTAGAACAGATAGCTAGGAAGGTAGTTGGAATGGTGTGGTAAGAGTTTTGAAGGTGATTGTGAAGATTTTGCTTTCTAGGGGAGCGCTGTAGAGGTCTTTAATCAGGGACTAAGGGATGTAATCACTTCTTAGTTTCAAAGGTATACTGTTGTGGCAGTTTTGCATGACTGACGTTAGAGAAGCAGGTTAGGTGGCTCTTACAGTCTGGGTGAGGGAGAATAGCAAAGATGAGAGATGCTAATGAAGATACGGAAGAAGCTTAATCTAAATGATGCAGTGAATATGGGGTTGAGGAAGAAGAAGAAAGTAATCGCTTTTAGATTTTTATTGTGCGTGACTATTACAATAGTGGTAGTGATGCCATTTTTCAGAAGAGGGTTAGTTTGGGGGCTGGGAAAGATGTTCAGTTTGGTTTTAGACATGTTAATTCATAGTGAAAGATATTTCTGCAGAGAGTGAATTATACACAAGACATAGATTCAGGAGAAACCTTAATAGATTTATGACTCCTTTGTTAAGAAATCTGGCATATATTGGGCACCTGGGTGGCTCAGTGGGTTAAGCCTCTGCCTTCAGCTCAGGTCATGGTCTCAGGGTCCTGGGATCAAGGCCCGAGTCAGGCTCCCTGCTCAGTGGGGAGCCTGCTTCCTCCTCTCTCTCTGCCTGCCTCTCAGCCTACTTGTGATCTCTCTCTGTTTGTCAAATAAATAAATAAAATCTTAAAAAAAAAAAGAAATCTGGCATATATTTTCACTGTAGTCTGTTATTAGTACAGTTCCTTTTGAACTTTCTGTGGCTTGCTCAGCCTGTCAATCATCTCAAGAGGTTGTTGTCTTCAGACTTGATTTGTGTACACTCTAGTAAAAAAGGTTTTATACGTGTACTTCTAATGTATGTATATTTACTTATATACATGTTTTACAGTAATGTTACATTGTATATATAAAACATGTATAAAATGGAATTTTTAAAAGGCTAAGACAGATACAGACTGGAGTTTCACTGCTTGCTTCCTTATATCCCATTGGATCGTCTTTCACCCCTCTTCCCAAAGGACAGGTCTTACCTACCACTGTCAGTGTTCTGTACCATTATCCAGTAGAGGTCACCCTTGCGCATCTGAGAGAACTGATGGGCTGTGCAAGTAGAGCCTTCATTCTTTAGTTAGAATGAGGATCTTATTTTTAAATTTCTAAATTCATGCATTTTTGGGAGAATATGTAGTTAAAGAGTAGTATGTGGTATTATGGAGAAATAAAGAATAATGAACTCAGTAGAGGGCAATCTAAAATGTGCTGCTGTTTGATGTTTATGAGTGTCCTGCATTTTTGTTTGAATGTTATTTGATTCTATAGTTTGGGAATCTTTTTCTAATTCTTTGAAGATCTGTAGATTACCTGAGATATTAGGGAGTTCCTTGCCGCTAGGCATACTCTTAAATTCTTGTTATATTGGTATAATTAAGGGGTGGGTGGCTGGCTCAGTCGGTGGAACATGCGTCTCTTGATCTGGGGGTTGTGAGTTCAAGACCCACACTGGGTGTAGAGAGTACTTAAAAATAAAATCTTAGGGTGCCTGGGTGGCTCAGTGGGTTAAAGCCTCTGCCTTCGCTCAGGTCATGATCTCAGGGTCCTGGGATCGAATCCCGCATCGGGCTCTCTGCTCAGCAAGGAGCCTGCTTCCTCCTCTCTCTCTCTGCCTGCCTCTCTGCCTACTTGTGATCTCTGTGTCAAATAAATAAATAAAATCTCAAAAAAAAAATCTTAAAAAAAATAGTGTAATTAAAAGGGCAGACACAGAGAGGCTTTCTTTGATACCAGTCTTGAAAGCAGTATCTCAAGTCCAGAGATATTAGTGGTGAGTTGGAACCATCTATTTCTATTTTTTATTTTTTGAGATTGTATTCATTTATTTGTCAGAGCACAAGCTGGGAGAATGGCAGGCACTGGTAGAAGCAGGCTCGCTGCTAAGCACGGAGCCCGATGATGTGGGGCTCGATCCCAGGCCCCAGGACCATGACCAGAGCCGAAGGCAGACACTTAACTGATTAAGCCACCCAGACACCTCTATTTTATGTTTAATTAGAAGAAGTGAGAAGGGAGGTGCTTCCTTTAAGTGATAAGAGCCCATTGTTAGTAATTAGAAATTGAGAGCTAAGTTTGTCACAGCTATATAGTCAAAAAGATAAAAGTACAATTAAAAAATATATGTTATCTTATGATTCACACCACATTTAGCTTATGAACATAAATCATCTGACAACTTGAATAAAAGAAGAAAATTTTCTTCTTTTCTTCTTATTGCTTTCCTGATAAAGTATTTCCTATAAATGCAGATACTCATTTTAGTAGGTACCTATGGTTATCATCATATATAAATTCATACATTTTGTGCCCCATTTCTAAATGATTAGGAAAATCAGTTATTGAGGTTTTAGTCACTTGCTTGAAGTTATATGTTCTGAAGCAGAGGCAGAGAGTCCTGGCTTCATCTTTTATAAAGTGGTGGGGTAGAGGAGGATGGTAAAAGTAGCTTTTCAATGTTTATGGGCTCTCAGCACAGTTCCACTATGTGGATTAAACAGTGCAGCTAGATCATTTTGAAGATAAAAATTGGCTTGGAGTAGTTGGGTTACAACCCAGGGGGCAATAGGGTAAACTGAAGGACATGGAGATTGAAATTGGGAACTGTTGACCAGAGGTCTATATAAAGCTAAGAATTAAGACTAATGATAGCATGGGTTTTAAAGAGAACCATGAGTCTAGAAAAAGATGTTTAAGGTGGAAATTAGATAGTCTGAAGTGTTGATTTTAAAGGCTATATTTAGAGTTTGAGGAACCAGGAAGAGGGAACAAGGGCAAAGTAGTCTGCTATCTATGGGCGGAGTCAAGGCCAGAGATCTGGGAAGTTGGAAGACAAGGCAGAATTGAAAGTATTGGTTAGTAGGAATAAGCCAAAAGTTTGAAAACTAGGAGGATAAAGCAGAGGTAGGGAGGGCCAATTGGTTTTGGTAGCAAACATAGGCAAGTCCAAATATAAAGAGCAAGATAAAGGCAGGAATAGTTGTGGGACAGTGATGTGCTTATATTGCTTTTCTTCACATTAAGAATGGAAGCAGCCCCAGGCCCACAGATAATCAGAAGGAGTAAACTGGAGAGAGGGAGTGCAGTGGCTGAATTGTTACTGCAGCACCAAGAGAGCTGGAGTTATACATATTTTCTTATAGAAATGACCATGATGCTTATAGGACCTTAATATGGTTTTTTAGCTGTTTAACATATGCATTTGTATAATATTATGTATGTTGTTTTACACAGCATTCTGAAAGGTTTGGGATACCTGACCAATATGCCACCAAGAAACTTCTTGTGTATGAGAAGTAACTTCCTCTTTGGTTCAAGATGTTGGATGATCCGATTTTCAGCAGAAATCCTCCTTAAGTCAGTTTCATTTAGGCTTTTTAGTGTGAAGTGTGGTAATGCAGACAGCGAGTCTTTGGAGAATGAAAGATTACTGAATAACTTACTTACAATGGGTGTAGATATTGACATGGCAAAAAAACAACAGCCTGGAGTTTTTAATAGGACAGGAACTAAAGAGCAGGAGCTGAAGATGTTCCTTCTGTCCAAAGGAGCTAGCAAAGATGCGATTGCTAATGTTATATATATCAAGATATCCACAAGCCGTAACACGCACACCTGAAAGTCTTTCAGAACGGTGGGATCTGTGGAGAAGAATTATGACATCAGACCTTGAAATTATAAATATTTTGGAACGTTCTCCTGAGTCTTTTTTTCGGTCCAGTAATAACCTAAACTTAGAAAATAATATAAAGTTCTTCTATTCAGTTGGATTGACCCATAAATGCCTTTGTCGATTATTGACCAATGCCCCACGTACCTTCTCCAACAGTCTAGATCTGAATAAGCAGATGATTGAATTTTTGAAAGAAGTCTGTTTGTCTTTGGGTTACAATAAGCCCATAGATTTTATTAGGAAGATAATTTTAAAAAACCCTTTCATCTTAATTCAGAGTACTAAACGGGTAAAAACTAACATTGAATTTTTACAGTCAACGTTCAACCTGAACAATGAGAAGCTGCTTGTTTTGCTCTGTGGTCCAGGAGCTAAAATTCTAGACCTTTCCAATGACTATGTCAATAGAAACTACACAAATATCAAAGAGAAGCTGTCTTTTCTTAGGTGTACTGAAGAAGAGATTCACAAGTTTATCTTACGCTATCCAGATGTGATCTTCTTGGGAGAGAAAAAATTTAACGATAAAATAGACTGCCTCATAGAAGAAAAATTTAGCATATCACAAATAATTGAAAATCCTCGGATTTTGGATTCAAGCATAAATACTTTAAAAAGTCGAATCAAAGAATTGGTAAATGCTGGTTATAATTTCAGTACATCAAACATCACTCTTTTATCTTGGAGTCAAAAAAGATATAAAGCTAAATTGAAAAAGTTAAACATTTAATAGAACATTGTTCTGGAAAATTAAAAAGTGTCAGTCTTAATGTAGTGATACTTCATTTTGAATTTGGGCCTTTCAGAAAGGAGAGCTTTGGTTTCTTAATCATATATACATACATAATAATCCTTTGGATATTTTATTTTAAAGGTTCATTAAAAACTCATGGTCAGTATGCTCTAGTACAGTTTTCCCAGCTACCTTTTCTCTAGTTTGAATTAATACAACATCTGGTTATATGCTATAGGCCTTTGGCTGTCACATGAATGGTAGTTCCTGAGTGCCAGGGTGGAACAATACGTAGAAAGATAGAAAGTACAAAATAAGCTTTTTGGGTTTCTGTTCAGATTAAAAAATCAATAGATTCATTTGGATAGTTCTGTGTCCTCTCAGGGTTTTGAATTGCAACATATTTTTGCTGTTATTGCCACATATCTAATTGTGGTTCATCTTCAAATTAGAATTCCAGCAAAAATCTGACAAACCAAAAAGGAGGATTTTTCATCTCAAGTTCTGCATTCTTCATTGAAACCATTAGTATGTTCCCCTTTCCCTCCAAGGTAGGCTCAATTTACTGTGGGAATTTACAGATTTAAAGAAATCCTGATTTCTTTAAAGACAGCAGCAACTATGATGGGCAGAAAAATGGCCAACCAAAGATGTCAGTGTCTGAATTCCCAGAATCTGAATCTGTTTTGTTACATTGGAAAAGGATTTTGCAGATGCAGTTAAGGACCTTAAGATAGGGAGATGATCCCAAATTATCTGTGTGGACCCAGTGTTATCATATAGGTCCTTCAAATGGAAGAGGGATGCGATGTAAGGACTTTACCCTATTCACTGGCTTTGAAGGAGGAAGGGATCATGAGCCAAGGAATGCAGGTGGCATCTAAGAAAATGGAAAAGCTAAGGAAACATTATTCCCCTGGTGCCCCCAGAAAGGAACACAGCCCTGCTGGGACTTTGTTTTTTTGTTTTTTGTTTTTTGTTTTTGGGACTTTGAATTTAGCCCACTGAGACTTGTCAAACTTCTGACCTACAGAACCATAAGATAATAAATTTGTCTTGTTTTAAGCCACTGAGTTTGTGACAATTTGTTACAGCAGCAAATAGATGAATATAGGTGGAGGAATCACAATAATATGGTTCTCTTAGTATATCTGTGTTTCTTCCTCTTGCAATTACCTGTTTTATCCACATATCTTTCTGGAATGACTAGCAAGTTGTTGTTTTTAAAGACCTCTAAATGTCTGTATAAAAAACAAAATGTAAGTAATAAAGGAATATTTTTACTTAATGTAGTTTAAAGAAATGGTTATAGTTTCTACATCTTTATATTTTATGGGCATTTTATCTAATGTAATTAAAGAACAAGGAATTTTAGATGCAGCAACTTAAAAAATGACAAAGCAGGTGATGTCTGTATTTTGAAGACATTCACAGTCTAGCTCTGATATAAACTGAAAGAGAAGTGACAAATTATATGACCTTAATTACTTCCAGGTGTTTTCCAGAGGCATTTGTTTTCTAAATGTAGGTTTTGAATTAAATAACAATGGTGCTAAACCTTGAAGCCTTATTTCCTTTTTTTTTTTAAGATTTTATTTATTTATTTGTCAGAGAGAGAGAGAACACACAGGCAGAGTGGCAGGCAGAGGCAGAGGGAGAAGCAGGCTCCTTGCTCAGCAAGGAGCCCGATGTGGGACTCAATCCCAGGACCCTGGGATCATAACCTGAGCCGAAGGCAGCTGCTTAACCAACTGAGCCACCCAGGCATCCCTTGAAGCCTTATTTCCTAAATGATGCCTCAAAAAAAGTTCTTCCTGCCACCCGTGAAACAAAATTCCTGTTTTTTGAAAGCCATTTGATGTCAACGATACTTAAAATTATTGCCAGTACACTATTTGATGGCAAGCATGGCATGGTTAAGAAAACATGGGCTTTAGGGAGATACTTCTTTAGAGTGATATATCTGGGTATCATTCCTGACCAGCTCGGTATGTATAAATATTTCAATTTCACTGAACTTGTTTTCTCATCTGTAAGATTAAAAATTGACCTTGCAGAATTGGCAAAAATCAGATGACATAGAGTCTCTAAATGTTTTTGTAGGTAGTAACTGTTCAGTGACAGCTATAATAAAGTTACAGTATTTTACAAAACAGTTTTATTGGTATATAATTCACATATAACTCATCAAATTATTCAATATATATATATATTAATTCATAGAGCTTTTTAATTATCACAGTCAAATTAGGATATGTGTTTGCTCCCTAAAAGAAACCCTTTGCCCATTTGCAGTAAATTCCCATTGTCCCTTCCCTTCCCTAGGCCTAAGCAACTAATGATCTACTTTTTCTCTCTCTAAATTTGCTTATTCTGGACAATTCAAATAAATCGAGTTATATAATATGTGTTTTTTGTGACAGTCTTCTTTCACTTAGCATGATGTTTTCAAGTTTTGTCCATGTAGCACATACCAGTATTTCTTTAATTTTTATTCCCAAATAATCCATTGTATAGGTATAGTGATATTATTGGGAGTAAATATTGTTATTTTTAGCCAAGTACTAATTCCCTACATATTCTGAATTTTATGGGAGCATTTTCTGAGTCATTTCTTTGGAATCTAAAAAGTTTATAGGGAACTTGAGGGAAGTGGGTAGCAGAGGAGATAAAAGATTATTCAGCTCAAAACTGGACAGCTACATGCAAAAGAATGAAACTGGGCCACTTTCTTACACCATATACAAAAATAAACTCAAAATAAACTAAAGACCTAAATGTGATATCTGAAACCATTAACTCCTGGAAGAAAACATAAGCAGAAATCGCTTGGGTATCAGCCTCAGCAACGTATTTATGGATATGTCTCCTCAGGCAAGAAAAACAAAAGCAAAAATAAACTCTTGGGAAAACACCCAAATAAAAAGCTTTTGCACAGCAAAGGAAATCATCAACAAAACAAAAAGACAACCTAGTGAATGGGAAAGAGGTTTGCAAGTGATGTATCTGATAAGGGATTAATATTCAAAACATATAAAGATCTTAATACAACTCAACACTCAAAATTTAAAATAATCCCATTAAAAATGGACAGACCACCTGAAAAGACATTTTCCAAAGAAGACCTACAAATGGCCAACAGATACATGAAAAGATGCTCAACATCACTAATCATTAGATGAATGCAAATTAAGGCCACAATGAGATATCACTTCACACCAGTCAGAATGGCTGGTATCAAAAAGACAAGTGTTGGTGAGGATGTGGAGAAAAGGGAATCCTTTTGCATTGTTGGTGGGAATATAAATTGGTGTAACTGCTATGGAAAACAGTGTGGAGGTTCCTCAGAAAATTAGAGATGCTATAAAATCTGGTAATTCCACTACTGGGTATTTACCCAAAGAAAATGAAAACATTAATTTGAAAAGATATATGCACCCCTATGTTTATTGCAGCATTATTTACAATAACCAAGATATAGAAGCAACACAAGTGTCCATTGACAGATGAATGGATAAAAATGAGATCTTGTCATTTATAACATGGAGGGACCTAGAGGATATTATGCTAAGTGAAATAAGTCAGAGAAAGAAATATCATATGGTTTCACTTATATATGGAATCTTAACCAAATAAAACCAAATGACTCTTAAATACAGAGAACAAACTGATGGCTGTGAGAGGAGAGCAAAATATGTAAAAGGGATTAAGAGGTACAAACTTGGGTGCCTGGGTGGCTCAGTAGGTTAAAGCCTCTGCCTTTGGCTCAGGTCATGATCTCAGGGTCCTGGGATCAAGGCCCACATCGGGCTCTCTGCTCAGCAGGGAGCCTGCTTCCTCCTCTCTGCCTGCCTCTCTGCCTACTTGTGATCTCTCTCTGTCAAATAAATAAATTAAAAAAAAAGAGGTACAAACTTCTAGTTTTATTTTATTTTTTTAAACTTCTACTTTTAAAATAGATAAGTCACAGAGATGAAAAAATATACCATAGGGAATTTAGTCAGTAATAATCTATAACATTGTATGGTGATCACACTTACCATGGTGAACATCAAAAAAAGAGGGGACCCTAGACACATATAGAGGGGGCTATACATATCTATATGTTGGTTCTTAACTGGCCATGATTATACCTGAGATGGCAGTAGGTGATGGAGCAGCAACAGTTGTGGCCAATGAGAAGTGGGATGCACAGCAGTACAACATAGCACATCTTAAGAAGGATAGGGAGGAACAACTCCTTTATAGCAACATGGATAATGCCTCTCAGGCAAAATTAACTTGTCATACTTTAAGGTTTGAATCTGAGGGACAGTCAGTTCTTTCAAAATTGTATAAATTATAAAAGTTATATGAATTTTTAAAATCACAAAATTTTACAAAATTTTAAGTAAAATTTTAAGTAATATTTTTATGAGTAAAAACAAAATCCATGTTTATAATGGGGAAAAATGGAAAATAAATGAATTACAGAAAAGAAGAACTAAAATCTTCTCTCCCAGAGATAATTGATTAACATTTTGGTGACTTTTCTTCTGTTTTTTTTTTTCCCCCAGAATATACCCATACATGGGTGTAATATGAGTAGGTATGTGGCATATATATTCAAATTGAGATCAACCTCTGTACTTCATAAGTTGCTTTTTAAAAAAACCTAATAGCTCCTGAATGTATTAAGTATTTTTTAGTAATCAATTAGAGTCAATTAAGTATTCACCTGTAACAAATTTTAATGTTTACATGAAATTCTGTCATTTGAATAAACCAGAATTTCTCTAGTCAATCTCTCACTATTAAACAGAGTGAGTAAATTTTGGTACATTACTAATTTTTTGAAAAGACCCAAATTAGTTCAGTATTCCACAGCATTATACATAATATTTTTTTTTTTTACCATTGGTATACTTCATAGGTTGAAATTTCGCTCTTGAAAATGTGAATGTTAAGAATGTTGCATTTTGCTGTTCTTCAAATGTCAGATGTATCTGCAAAACTTCATTTTTTAAATAGAAATTATTTGTGCATTCTAAATGCTGTAAACATGAGGACTTTCAAATAACTGCAAGAATTAGGATAATAGCAAAGATTAAAGAAAAATTAGTTTCTTCATCATGAACTTAGCAGGAAGGAATTTTAAAAATCAGTAGTATTTGTAAGAATTCATCATTATTAAACCAATTATTTCTCTCCTTAAATCATATGCTTCTAAGGCCTGGGTAGGTACATGGTTTGTGGCTAAAGATCCAATAGTATGGCCTTCATATGATAAACTAGACTATTGGCTCCTTCCTTGTGTACTATAATACTCCACACATTATACCAACAGTATGATTTAGTGGAGATATGTTGATGCCAGAATTCTAGTCATAGACATTAATAATAGGCAGCTGTTATACAGTCCAGGAAGAACTTGGCACAAGCAAGGTAGGATAGCAGGACTGTTTATTAGAGAGATTTTGGAAAGAGATCAAAGCAGAAGCCTGGTTGCCCAACACTGGGGAGGGAAGAGTTGAGCTGTGATTCATACTCATCATGGTCCTCAAGGGATCATCTCTGGAGGGCTGAGGGCTGGGTTTTGATAGGCCACCTGGTGCTTGGGAGATGGGTGCTCTAATTTAGCCAAGAGGTTCTTGGACTGAGGCTGTTCATTCAATTCTTAGTTTATTCCCTGTTGACTCAGGAACCTGGGATAGGACAGCTGCAGTAGGATCAGTTTTGGGGTGTCAAGGAAGGCACTCATGGTAAATGTTATATCAGGCCATCTGTATCTTGTTAATTTTCATGTTCCTTGTATCCCCCTCATGACAGTCTTGCATCTTCACTTTCCTCTGGTCTTTCAAAGATAGTTGATGTCTACTTTTTTGATTTCACACTTTTCTCTCTCCATTCACAAAGGTTTTAAATAAAAGGAAAAAAAAACCAAATTGTATATAGAATTTCATTTTTAGCCTTTTGACTAATTTCTGAGTGGAATTTGGTAGAGAGGAGACATCTGATAGAATCCCACTTTCTGTTTCAGTTTCACTACTAATCAGATATTTGGAATTTGTTTTTCCTTAATAGCAATATTATGTGAAGATTAATGAGCTTATTATTACTTATTTCAGTTAGTAGTTCATGAACTACTTTATGTTAATTGTGAAAAATTCTAATATGATTATATGATAGTTCTTCCATATCCATTTTTAGGATCTCAGTGCCACCTTCACATCTGTCAAGGTACCTTCAATTTATGCCTACAATCATTATCTTCTTTTTATTTTACAATGGAAACATATTTATTCTCTGAGAATACAGAATCATTATAAAAGCTTTCAAACAGTACACTGAAATAAAGTCCCAGCTAGCCTGTTTATCATGCAGTTGAGGAAATATCCTTTTATTCTTAGTCCACAAGGAGGTTTTTTTTAAATCAGAGATAAATGATAATTTTTGGAAAAAATTTTTTTAAATCACCTCTTCAATCCATTAGTGAATGACATCAGTTGATTTCTTCATGTTACCATTTGTTTTATGGAAATAAAACCTATGCCATATTCAATTTACTGATACTTGACTTAGGAATTTTCTTTTCTTTTTTTTTTTTAAAGATTTTTATTTATTTATTTGACAGAGAGAGAGAGAGCACAAGTAGGCAGAGAGGCAAGCAGAGAGAGAGAGAGGAGGAAGCAGGCTCCCTCCTGAGCAGGGAGCCCAATGCGGGGCTCGATCCCAGGACCCTGAGATCATGACCTGAGCTGAAGGCAGAGCCTTTAACCCACTGAGCCATCCAGGTGCCCTGACTTAGGAATTTTCATTAGTATTCACAAGAGGAAGGGGTCTACAGGTTTCCTATCCCTCTCACCTTATTCTGGAAGTTTCCATGGGTAGTTTCTTAGTGTTTTAGGGGGAGGGAGGTTAACGCTTTGTCAGGTTTTTGGATCAGGATTGTGCCAGCCTCATAAAATTAATCTGGAAGCTTATTACTATTTTATTTGCCTATTGTTTCGGAACCATTTGAAAATGGTGGGCACTTCCTGTCCCCCTGAAGATTGGCAGAACTTGCCTGTAAAATCAGCTAGGACTGGTATCTTGTTCATGATAGATCCTTGACAACAATGGAAAGTTGCTGTGAAGGCTTATCTAAAGGTTTTTGACCATTATCTTTTTAGTAAATATCAGTATAAAGTTCTTGCTTATCCTGGTTAATGCATTTTGCTTTGAATTTTTTTTTTAAGATTTTATTTATTTGAGACAGAGAGCAAGAGCACAAGCAGGGGGAGGGGCAAAGGGAGAGGGAGAAGTAGGCTCCCCTGTGAACAGGGAGTCTGATATGGGGGCTTGATTCTAGGGCCCTGAGATCATGACCTGAGCTGAAGCAGACACTTAATCGACTGAGCCACCCAGGTGCTCCCATTTTGGTTTGAATTCTACACTGATAGTAACATTGCCTGCTTTATGTCTACAAAAAGACTTTGTACATACATGTTCTTAACCAAAACCTGGAAGCAACCCAATATGCATCAACAGGTGAATGGAAAAATAAATTGTGATATATTCATGCAGTGAAATACTACTCAGCAACACACAAAAAAAGGAACTCTTAATACATGCAACAACCTGAGTGGATCTCAGTTACGTGGAATGAAAGGAGCCAGAGGGGTACCTGAGTAGCTGAGTCGGTTGAGTGTCCAGTGCTTGATCTCATCTGCGGTCTTGATCTCAGAGTTGTGAGTTTGAGCCCTGCGTTCCTGCATTTAAAAAAAAAAAAGAAGGAGCACCTGGGTGGTTCAGTCTTTAAACGTCTGCCTTCCGCTCAGGTCATGATCCCAGGGTCCTGGGATCAAGTCCTGCATCAGGGCCCCCTGCTCAGCGGGGAGTTTGCTTCTCCCTCTGCCTGCCGCTCACCCTGCTGTGTGCTCCCTCTCTCTCTCAAATAAATAAATAAAATCTTTAAAAAAAAAGAATTAAAAAAAAAAGCCAGACAGAAACACACACAAATGTACAATATGTATGATTACACTTATGTAAAATTGTATAGAAAATGCTCACTCATCTGTAGTGACAGAAAGTAGATCCTTTGTTGTCTGGGATGTTGGTAGGGTAGAGTGGGGAAAACCATGAAGGAGGCATTACCAAGGGACAAAGACTTTTGGGGGTGATGTATATATCCATTATTTTCATTATAGCGATGGTTTTGTGAGTGTATATGTATGTCGAAATGTGTAAACTGTATATTTTAAGTGTATGCAGCTTAGTATACTTCAATTATTCCTCAGTAAAGTTGAATGATTTACCCATTCAACATTGACTTGAAGTGCAATCTTTATATGATACTAAATTCGTGTTTGTATGTGTGTGTATTTAGATACTCTTCAATTCTATTGAACAAATGTATTTGACTTTATATTTTATACTGATATCAAGAATCAGGGGTGCCTGACTGCCTCAGTCAGTACAGACTGTGATTCTTGATCTTGGGATCGTGAGTTTGAGACCCATGTTGAGTACAAAGATTACTTAAAAACAGAAAACCTTCCAAAAGAAACAAAAGAATTAAACAGCATCTCTTTTTAGTAAAGGTATTGAGAGACCTGGGAAGGTACCTGGAAAAAAAATATGGATGGATTTATTCTCATACACCAGGATAAACTCCAAGCAGAGCAGTAATGAGCCCTGTACCATTCAACCCCTGCCTTGGCCTTCCATCTAATGACCAATACTCAGGTTGGGCTATGGCAAGTGTTAGGCTCTGGCACTAATACCAGCATCTTTTTTTTTTTTAATTGAAGTATAGTTGACACACAATGCTATATTAGTTTCAGCTATACGACATAGTGATTTGACTGCTCACTACAAGTGCAGCTACCATCTGCCATACAATACCAGCATCTTTTTATTCTAGAGGGCTTCCTGGGACCCCCCCCCCCCCCCAGGGCTACAATTTATCAAGAGGGAAGCTGCCCCTGTTTTTTCTTACTCCTCCGTGGGTACAGATAAAGTTAGACTTCAGCTTTTTCCACAAGAGCCAGGCCTCTGATGAAGTCCTATGCCCCCTGGAGAACTGCTGTGTTTCTTTGATTACTAACCGGCTTGTATTTACTCTCTTGGCAGCCATACACAGCCTCATTTTCTAAGGAAAATAGGGTGCATGCACCCAAGTGAGAGGCATTCCTTCCTTTTTGCTTTCCTGCAGTTGATGAATACTGATTGTCATGTGGCACTGTGAATATTTACTGAAGTGTCTATAGCAAAATTAGTGCACTTATATCAGCATTATCTCACTCTGCACATTTAAATGTATCTCTCAGACCTGCTCAGCTTCTTCAGAATGCCTGTGTATCCTGACCAAAGCTACAGGACTGCACTTCGTGGAAGGACAGTACACATGGCAGCAGCTTATTTACTGATTTAGCTAAATGTGATAAACGACTCACAGGATGAAAGCTTAACTTAGTGTGTATGATGAATAACTGATAAACAATTAAAACTGTGTGAATTGGGGCACCTGGGTGGCTCAGTTGGTTAAACGGCTGCCTTCAGGTTGGGTCATGATCCGAGGATCCTAGGATCGAGTCCTACATTGGGCTCCCTGCTCAGCAAGGAGTCTGCTTCTTTCTCTCCCTCTGCCCCTACCCCCCCAACTCGTGTTCTCTCTCACTCACTTTGCTCTCTCTCTCTCAAATACATAAATAAATAATCTTAAAAAAACTGTGTAAATTACATGTTTAAGTAATAAGTCAAAGTAATTAATAACTGGTAAAAGAATTACCATTTGGTTCTAATCACTCTGTGTTTAGTTGTGCAAAGAACTTCATGAACTGCAGGGGGAACTGTAGACAGAGGTTTGGCTACATGATTTCCTGAAGTCAGCTAGGTGTAAGTCTGGCTGATAATTCAAACTAAATAAAGAATCCTTTAAAAATAAAAAAAAGAGTTGGCAGGGTACCATTTTATCTGGAGATTCTGTCAGCCTCAAGCCGGAAAAAAATAAACTGATAACTCTTGTATACAGTTTTCTTTCCCCCTGATCATTTAATGTCTGTTTAAAGAATGCAAGAGCAGTTTTCTTGAATGGTTATGCATTCCTTTTAAACAAATACCGCCGTTTGTCTCAGACTCTTCTGAAATGATATAATTAGGGTACTTTTTACATTTCTACTTAGGTTTGAAGCTCTCCTCTTGTCTGTTACACAAACTTAGTGCTTAAAAATATTCTGTAGCAATATCTTTATACTTATTCAGTTACTACTGCCAGATCCTCTCCTTGACTTAATTTTTATCTATAAAGCAATCTTGGGTTATGTGTTTGTACACAAACCCCAGCATATGATAGTATGGTTTCCACATCATTGCAGTTGATCCAATTACTTTGTTAACTTTTTCATTCATATGGGGACTTGAGGAGGATTTATTTATTTTTATTTATTTTTTTAAGATTTTATTTATTTATCTGACAGAGAGAGACACACAGCAAGCGAGGGAACACAAGGAGGGGGAGTGGGAGAGGGAGAAGCAGGCTTCCCATTGAGCAGGGAGCCGGATGCAGGGCTTGATCCCAGAACCCCAGGCCCACGACCAGAGCCAAAGGCAGACGCTCAATGACTGAGCTACCCAGGCACCCCTTGAGGTGGATTTTTTTTTTAAATTAAGATCTTAATGATGTCCTCCCAAGTGAGGAAATCAGAATTTGTTGGGAGAATAGTTATATATCAAATAGGCAAATTACAAACTGTCCTTGGTTTATTGTTTGGAAGATATTCAAATATGAATGCACGTACTCTTGGGTCTCCCACAGCATCTAATACAGCAGCTTTAATGACCTTGCCCATTTAACTATGATTGGGTGAACAATTCTATATCTGAGAATAAGTATGTAAGGGAGGATGACAGAATTGAAAATAAATATAAAATACCTTCAGTATAAAGCACCGTGTGTACAATGCATGCACCAGAGGTTATGACAGCCACAAAAGAGGTTGAAACCTCTATAGATAAAGGATGTCTTGTCATGTCTTTACTGTCTGCATCATACCTTCACCAAGTTGAATTCTGGTTCACATTCTACCTGACATCTGAAAACTTGAGAACAAACTCTAGAACAGAATTGTCATTAGGTAGAGAAGGTCCCTTCTCCTCCCCTTGCCTCTGCCCATCCTCTCAAGCTGAAATTAGTACCTACTTTTATAAGGTTTGCTTTGTTTTTCTTGACTTTCTTCCTTAGAGTCAGTGAGCAAAGAAGGAGTCACCTTAGTAATGGCTTCCTTGACCAACTAGATCCTTTAGAAAACCCAAGTTCACTCCTCTTTCATTTCCCAATCAAAATGATATTTATATGATCACCACAGTTTGAGTCACTGCTAAAATTGAGACCACAGAGGGCCTCGAGGACTAGTTTTGATAGTTTATTGGTTTATAAAGATAACATTTTTTCCTGATTTCAAAATAATCATATAATTTCACAACATTGGAAAATACAGAAAACACATACAAAAAGTTCCTATAATCCCAATACCCTAGAAATCGTACTTGTTAACATAGTGGTGTATAACTTTCTAGTCTTTTTTTCTTATATATGTATTATATGTGAAAAATAAATACAGTATCTTTTCTAGCTTAATTAATAATTTATTCAATACATATTTGTTGAATACCATCTATGCACTATTGTGTTTGACAATATATTATTACATAGTAACTCTCTTAAACCCATTTTTACAAATATGCTATGAGCATTTTCCCACATCACACACCATTTATGACGTGTTTTTAGATAAATTTGAGACTTGACAGCCCTGGTCCACTGTGGTTAAGGGAATGTGCCATTTGAGAACTACAGGAAAGAGGACTGCCCTCCTAGAAGGGCTTATCAGGTCACCATGTGGTATTGTGCTTAGAGCTTGGTCAGAGAATCCTATCTTGTTTCCATACAGCATGATAGAAGTTCCTGGAATGGTTATCAAGAACAGGAAAGCAGGAGGAGTACTTAGGGAGTTGTAACTTGAGACTCATCTCCAAATCATACACTGAGTTAATATTCTAATTAAAAAAAACTGGATCTCTTGGCCAATGCTTCTGGATCACATATTTTAATCTAATTTTCATAAAGATAATTCAAATTTGAAGCTTTTCTCTAGTATCAATTAACTTTAACTCTGACACACTCTTCTCTAGGCAATTCCAGATTCATTTTTTTTAACCCTCTAACCAATCCCTACTCTTAAATATTCTATGCAGTGTCCTTAAAGTAATTTTCTTTACTCAAACTGGGTCTGTACTGGTAGGCTGAGCAGACGTGGTCCCTCCTATCACAGCACTTACAGTCCAGCAGAGGAAGAGAGACAGTTAAACATACAAATAAATATGTCATTATAAACTGAGAAAATGTGTTTCAAGGAAACAGTTTCTAGGATGGAGATTAAAGGGCACAAACCCTTACACTGGCTGATCAGGGAGGACCTCTTAGGGAACTAATGTATAAACTGAGACTTGAAGGATGAGAAGGAGACAGCCAAAGAGCCAGGCAGAACATTCCTTACACAGGTCCAAGTGGGTGTAAGCTTAGTATGTCTGAAGGATGTCACATGTGGCTGGAGAATAGTGTCTACTGACTGGTTTTAGAAGAGGAGATAGTGATGGGCACGGATGTTTGGGGCTGGAATCATATCATATGTAGGCCATGATAGCAAGCTTGGACATTAAGGAAAATGAAAAATCCACTGAGACATACTAAGCAAGTAAAAATATAATGAGATTTATATAATTTGTGAGGAGACTCAATTAGAATGGATAATTGAGGAAGTATAAAGATCAATAAAGACACCATTGTAGTAGTTTAGGCAAGAAATGATAGTGACTTGGGTTAAGGTGGTGAGAGTAGATTTGGGAGATGTTGATGGATACACTATAGCAGCTCTGTTCAATAGAAATATAATGTGAGCCACAAATAGAAGCCAAATATATATTTAAAAATTTCTCATGACCAAAGATATTTGCAAATGATATATCCAATAAGGGGTTAGTATACAAATATATAAAGAACTTATACAACTCAATGCCAAAAAACCAAATAATCCAATTGAAAAGACATAGACAGAGGTGCCTGGGTGGCTGATTCAGTTAAGTGGCTGACTCTTGGTTTTGACCCAGTTCATGATCTCATGGGTCATGAGATAGAGACTTGAGTGGGGCTCTGTGCTCAGGAGGGAGACTGCTTAAGATTCTCACTCTCCCTCTGCCCCTCCCCACCTCTGCACACATGCTATCTCTCTAAAACAAATAAAATAAATCTTTAAAAAAAGCTTATTAAAAAGATGAACAGGCGTGTGGGTTTTTTTAAGATTTTATTTATTTATTTATTTATTTATTTAACAGAGAGACACAGCAAGAGAGGGAACATAAGCAGAGGGAGTGGGAGAGGGAGAAGCAGGCTTCCCACCGAGCTGGGAGCCTGATGTGGTGCTCTATCCCAGAACCCTGGGATCATGACCTGAGCCGAAGGCAGACGCTTAATGACTGAGCCACCCAGGCACCCCCAGACATGTCTTCAAAGACATACAGATAGCCAACAGACACATAAGAAGATGTTCAACATCACTAATCATCAAAGAAATGCAAATCAAAACCACAATCAGGTATCACCTCATACTGGTCAGAATGGCTAAAATCAAAATCAAAAACAGTAAGTGTCAGCGAGGATATGGAGAAAAAGGAACCCTCAAGCACTGTTCACGGGAATGTAAACTGGTGCAGCCACTATGGAAAACAACATGGAGGTTCCTCAAAAAATTAAAATTAGAAATACCACATGACCCAGTAATTGCACTACTGGGTATTTACCCAAAGAATATGAAAACACTAAATTTGAAAAGATATTATACACACTATGTTTTGGCAGCATTATTTACAACAGCCAAATTGTGAAAATCGCCTGTGTCCATTAAGAGATGAATGGATAAAGAGTTATATTCCAGCCATAAAATATGAGATCTTGCCTTTGCAACAGCATGGATGGAGCTAGAGTATAATGCTAAGTGAAATAAGTCAGAGAAAAGACAAATACCATATAATACCACTAGTATGTGGAATTTAAGGAACAAAACAAATGAATAAAGGAAAAAGAGACAAGCCAAAAAATAGACTCTTGGTTACCAGCGGGAGGTGGGTAGGGGGATGAGTGAAATAGGTGAAGGGAATTAAGAGCACACTTACCATGATGAGCACTGAATAATGTATCAAATTGTCAAATCACTGTATTGTACACCTGAAACTAATATAACACCAATGGCATGTAGCCTTTCCCCTGTGGTTTCCTCTAGGAGTTTCATAGTTTCAGATCTTATATTTAAGTCTTTAATCCATTTTAGTTAATTTGAGTTGTTTAAGATTGGGGTCCACTTTCATTATTATTACATGATTATCCAGATTTTCCAACATCATTTATTAAAGAGACTATCCTTTCCCCACTGAGTATTCTTGGCTCCCTTGTCAAATGTTAGTTCACCATATTCGTATAGTTTATTTCTGAGCTCTTTATTCTGTTAGCGTATGTGTCTCTTTTTAAGCCAGTATCATTCTGTTTTGGTTACTATAGCTTTGTAAAGTACTTTCCAGCTTTGTTATTCTTGCTCAGGATTGCTTTGGCTATTTGAAGTCTTTTGTGGTTTCACAAAAATTTTAGGATTTTTTTTCCTATTTCTGTGAAAAATGCCATTGGCATTTTGATAGGGATTGCATTGGATTTATAAATTATTTTTGGTAGTATGGGCATTTTAATAATATTAATTCTTCTGATTTGTGAACATAGAATATCTTTGCATTTATTTGTGTGTTTTTAAGTTTCTTTCATCAAAGTTTTATACAAGCTTACCTTGGAGATATGGTGGTTTTTGTTCCAGACCATCATGATAAAGTCAATATCACAATAAAGCTAGTCAAGTGAGAGTTTTGGTTTCCCAGTGCATATAAAAGTTATAGTAATACTATACTGTAGTCTATTCAGTGTGCAACAGCTTTTTATCTAAAAACCTTAAGTAAAAAATACTTTGTTGCTAAGAAATGGTATCATCTGAGCTTTTAGTGAGTCATGATTACTGATCATAGATCACCACAATGAATATAATAATGAAAAATATTGGGGCGCCTGAGTGGCTCAGTGGGTTAAAGCCTCTGCATTCAGCTCAGGTCATGATCTCAGGGTCCTGGGATCGAGCCCCGCATCAGGCTCTCCGGTCAGCAGGGAGCCTGCTTCCTCCTCTCTCTTTGCCTGCCTCTCTGCCTACTTGTAATCTCTCTCTCTGTGTCAAATAAATAAATAAAATCTTAAAAAAAAATATTGCCAGAATTACCAAAATGTGACACAGAGACATGAAGTGAATAAATGCTATTAGAAAAAATGGCACCAATAGACTTGCTTAATGCACAGTTGCCATAAATATATTTGTAAGAAATGCAATATCTGTAAAGCATAATAAAGTAAAGCATAATAAAATGAGGTATGCTTGTGATTTTCAGCATATAGATCTTTTACCTCCAACCTTGGTTACATTTATTCCGAAAGTTTTTTTTATTGTTTTTTGATGCTATTATGAATAAGACTGGTGTTTTTATTTCCTTTTCAGACATTTTATTGTTAGTGTATAGAAATGCAACTGATTTTTGTGTGTTGATTTGCATCCTGCAACTTTACTGAATTTGTTAGATTCTGGCATCTATTATTTTTATCACTTTTATTTTCTGGATATTTGTCAATAATGGTGAACTATCTGAGATTTTATCCTATATGCAAGGTAATAAGGTAACCTGTCACAGTTTTATGGATGCGAGCATAATACATGAGACTCATAGATCAGAGACAAAAGACTATTTATTACTTATAGCATTAACAGCAGTCCAAGAACTGGTATTTCTGCTAGTTCCCTGAGCCCCACTGCCCCCACCACAGTGTGAAGAGGGCCAGGTGATATTTCCCCACACAGTAAGTTACATTACAGGAAAGAAACCCTGAGCTTAGGAAACCTGAAAAATTTTTAAATTATTTATTTTAAAAATTCAAATATAATCAACATACAGTATTATATTAGGTTCAGGTGTACAATATAATGATGTGACAATTATATATATTGTGTACAATTGTATACATCAGTGCTCATCATGATAAGTTTACTCTTAGTCCCCTTCACCTATTTCATCCATCTTCCCACCTACCTCCCCTCTGGTAACGATCAGTTTGTTCTCTCTAGTTAAGAGTCTGTTTTTTGGTTTGTCCCTTTTTTCTTTGTTCATTTGTTTTGTTTCTTAAATTCCATATATGAATGAAGCCATATGATATTTGTCTTTCTCTGACTGACTGATTTCAGTTAGCATTATACCCTCACAGTCCATCCATGTTGTTGCAAATGGCAAGACCTCTCTTTTTTAATGGCTGAGTAATATTCCAATGTATATACATATCACATCTTCTTTATCCATTTATCTAAATTTTTATTGTGGGAGCACCTGGGTGACTCAGTCGTTAAGCATCTGCCTTTGGCTTGGGTCATGATCCCAGGGTCCTGGGATTGAGCCCTGCATTGGGCTCCCTGCCCAGCAGGAAGCCTGCTTCTCCCTCTCCCACTCCCCCTGCTTGTGTTCCTTCTCGCGCTGTGTCTCTGTCAAATAAATAAATAAAATATTTTTAAAAATTTTATTTTGAAGCTTCAAAGGGAGATATTATCTTTATATTCCAAGATCTGTTCCATGATCTTTCCCAGGCTGTTCACTATACAAACATCCCTGGATAGATAGTCCAGGACAAAGGAAGTTACTGCCTTATAGCTTGCAAGATGTGTAGAAATGTAAGACCCATGAAGAACTGTTTTTCAACAATATCCATTCTCTGTTTCTACACCATCTTGGCTTCTAGAGATTTTCCCTAAGAATATGCCATTCTACTGGCCATTATGATTAATCTGAACAAAGATTAGAACCAAATCCATTCATTTTGTCTCATACAAACATATACTTATCAAGAGCACTAGAAACAGCAGTTGAGGCGAACTACAGTATTGACCTCAACTGTGACCCTCAGGTTTCCAGGTGAACAACTCTCATAAACTNCTGCCTGCCTCTCTGCCTGCCTCTCTTCCTGCCTCTCTGCCTACTTGTGATCTCTCTCTGTCAAATAAATAAAATCTTAAAAAAAAAAGAAAGCTAGATGGCTTTACTAATCATTAGAGAAATGCAAACCAAAACTGCAGTGAGCTATCACCTCACACCCATTAAGATGGATACTATTAATAAGCTGGAAAATGACAGCATTGATGAGGATGTGGAGAAATTGGAACACTTGTGCACTGCTGGTCAGAGTGTAAACTGGTGCCAGTATTAAGGAAAACAGCTCGGTGATTCCTCAAAAAATTAAAAATAAATTACCATATGATCCATCATTTCTACTACATATATGTCTAAAAGAATTGAAAGCAAGACTTTGAAGAGATATTTGCACACCCACATTTATAGCAGTGTTATTCACAGTAGCCAAGAGGTGGAGACAACCCAGATATCCAGTGATGGAGGAATGGATCCACAAAATGTGGCATATATACACAATAGAATATTATTCTGCTTTAAAAAGGAAGAAAATCCTGTCATACAATACAACATGGATGGACCTTGAGAACAATATGTGAAGTGAAATAAGCCAGTCACAAAAGACAAATATTATATAATTCCACTTATATGAGGCATTAAAGTAGTCAAGTTTATAGAAACAGAAAACAGGGGTTTCCAGGGGCTGGGAGTAGGGAGGGAGAAATAGGGAGTTATTTATTGGGTATAGAGTTTCAGTTTGCAAGATGAAACAGTACTAAAGATCTATTGCACAACAATGTGAATATACCCAATTTACACTTAAAAATGGTTAGGATGGTAAAAAAGTATGCATGGGTATTTTACTGTAATTAAAGCCTCAAACCCGGTGACTTTCTTCTTTAGTTTCTATATTGACTTACCCATCACCCAACTTCAATAATTATCAACTCATGACAACATTAACAATTTATTCCTGTTTAATCTATATCCCTACCTTTTCCTGCAGGCTTGGTTATTTTGACATCATATAATTTCATCCATAAATCTGAGTATATCCCAAAGATAAGGATTTCTAAAACTTTTTATTCATTTTATCAATCTATCCATCATCACAAAACAATCACCACACTTAAAAAAATTAATGATTTCTGGTTGCTGTGCGTAAGTGTGGTCTTCTTTTTCTTTTACCCTACTTAAAATTTATATTGATTCTATATCTTGATATAGTTCTTCAGTTTGGAAAATAATCAGACATTATCTCTTCAAATTTTCTTTCTGCTCTCTTTAGTCCCTCCCTTCCTGTGCAACTCTAACTACAAAATTGTTAGATTTTCTCACTGTATCATTTATATCTCTTGCTTGGTTCACAGACAACCTATTATGGAAAAGAAAAAACTGAGTCGGAGAGTTCCTCTAAAATATATTTGGGAGGATCATTTATTGTCATAATTTTTTATTTTTTCCACCATCCCTAGAAGCTGTTATGTTCTGATTCTGGGCTTTCTATTTTCAGGGTGTCGTAAACAGCCTTTATATGGAAGGTCTGAAAAAAGAACATGGATGAAAATGGGTTTCCTGCCACTTAGAATAAAACCTTACCACTCAAGTTGTTTTGGGATACAGATGTAGGAGGAGAGTGGCAGAGGGGGCATGAAGGTGACAGGAGGTTGCTGAGGAGGGCAGAGGATACAGAACTGACAAGAGTGTGGAATAGCTTTCAGAGATTGGGGTGGCATACCAATCCAGGTGACAGCTTTATGAATACTAGGAACCTGTTCTCCTTGCCCTCATAGTGAGGTCTTCAGATGGGGAGTTAAAGTGGGGCATGTTGATGCTGTGAATGGTAAACATTTATGACTCTAAAATAGTGACTTAAGGGCATCTGGCTGGCTCAGTTGGTAGAGCATGCAACTCTTGCTCTCAGGGTCATGAATTTGAGCCCTATGGAGGGAGTAAAAGTTAATAACAATTTTAAAAAGCTGATGTAAGAGATCTCTGGCAGAGAAGAATGATGTGGCCCATCTTTGGATGGACTGGTGGGCTGAAGCAATAAGCATTTCATGAATGAACATGATGGCCTAAGAATCAGGAGAGATTTACCCTCTTCTTAGGGGACCACCCTGCCCCCCATTCTGGGAGAGTTGAGGAGGAAAATGTTAGCTGGAATATCTTGAAACCTCTGGCTAGTGGGGGCTGAGCAAGATTTTTTTCCAAGTGGTGCATATTCATTAATGTGATCTATCTTACTCTTGAATGTTATAGAACAAATTCATACCTTGTTTTGGTCTCTAAAACTCATTGTTATCATCCAGCTATACTTTTGTCTTTCTCAGCTTAATCTAAATTAAAGAAAATATGTAGAAAGTAAATTTAGGAGCACACTTTTATCCTTTGACTTCCTTTGCTAGCAGTTCTACCAATCTTTAGGAAACTTCAAAAGGACACATAGGAACAAAGGAAAAAAAATCAAGACTCGTATTCTGAAGTGCAGTAGACCAGGAGGAATAAAGAAACCTTGATAGGAGCAACAGGTAGTAGCAATCAAAGGTGAATTAGACAGAATAATGCTCAGGGCAAAAGAAAGGAATGATGTCGCACAGCCTAGATCAAAGAGTGTGGCCTGAGGTGTATGCCGGCAAGAGACTTTCGTCCATTCTTTACCTATTAGACCATCCTACACATTTACCCCTTACCCCCAGTCTCTGTCTTTACCTCCAGTATGTGATTCATCTACTGTGCTGGAACCCTGACTCCAAATAATAGTGGCCAGCAATAGTGGCTTGTAATTAGGGCAAGGAAGTCCAAGTCCTGTTGCCCAATAGGGAAGGAGGCCTGCAAGAGGAATTACAGAGGGTGTTGTTACTGAAGCTGTGTCACAGGCCAAAACGTGGAACTCTCTATGAATTTTCTCATTGAAATATTATGCATTGTTCCATAGTATTATTTAGCACAGGTGCACTTTGGTACTGTTTAACTGTTAACACAACCATACGGTGGGTTAAACAGGCTTTTATGGCCTTTCCTAAGACCCTAACCCTTTTACCATTGTTTCTATGGTAAAATGCTTTTAAAATCCCACAATAGACTGAAAAAAGAATCTTTGGATACAATCTGTTTGCAAATTGGATTGGCTTGGCTGGGTTAAAGAGGCTCACCCTGCTTCTCAGCTTTAATGTCTATCCCTGTACAAAGAAGGCAAAGTCTTTTATAATGGCAGACAAGCCACCTACTCTGAATTTAAAAAAAGATACAGATTGGTTCTTTGTAGGAGAGCTTGTCTGATTTAAGACAGGCCATATATAATGAAATGTGGCACTAAATGGGCCTGCTTTAAGTGAAACAGTTTGTACAAATTTCTATAATATTATCAAAACATCTGTGTTTACTTTTGTCTGAAAGCAAAAGTTTCATTCTTATTTTGGGTCAAAAATGGCATGGCTCGTTGTGATAAAGGGTGTGAGTATCATCAAGTAAAAAGTAAATCAAAAAGGGGGTTTTACTTTTTTACTGGTTGCCATTTTCGATGGAGAATAAATTAAATATATGGAGTCAAAAATGAGGTAAAAGAGGAGGTGGTTGACGGTTTAGTCATGGTTTATGTAACACTTGTTTTTCTTTTATTTTTTTTTATTTTTATTTTTTTTTAAAAGATTTTATTTATTTATTTGATACACAGAGAGAGATCACAAGTAGGCAGAGAGGCAGGCAGAGAGAGAGGAGGAAGCAGGCTCCCTGCTGAGCAGAGAGCCCGATGCGGGCCTCGATCCCAGGACGCTGAGATCATGCCCTGAGCCGAAAGCAGAGGCTTTAACCCACTGAGCCACCCAGGC
>LNAC01000106.1:1432372-1555646 GCA_002007465.1 Ailurus styani
TTGTTTTTCTTTTACATGAACACATTATACCATCCATCAGGACAAATTAATATGTCTTGGGCCTTTAAAAACTATAAAAAAATAATTTTAATGGTTCCAATAACAGCTCCAGATGAATGCTGGAAAACAGATACTCCAAACTGTCGAAAAGCATATGTATTACTTGGCTCTGTTATAACTGCAAGTAAATGCTGCTTTTGTATGAAGTTTCCTTGACTGCCAGCGGAAGAACTGTAACACATTTATTGCGAACAAAATTGGAAAGGGAATGAGACATGTTACAACAGAATGGTACCTAATTCCTTCTTGCCACTTGGACTGAATTAAAATAATAAATCATTAGGACAATAAATGGTTTTTGGTTAAATGAAGGGATAATTTAATTAAGGAATTTTTTTAATGGCAGGTTCATACATATATCACTTGTGATACAGATATTTTATTTTAAAATATGATTTTTCTTATGTGGGGAAATAGATTTTAGATCCCATATAAATGTGTGTTAAATGGAAAAAAGTATCACACAAACTTTAGAGACAAATCCAACTGTGGTATGGAAAATGTTTACATAAAAGGGCAGTTCCTCTAGAGGGTATTATGCTAAGCGAAATAAGTCAATCAGAGAAAGACAATTATTATATGATCTCTCTGATATGAGAAACTTGAGGGGCAGGGCGGGGGGCCATAGGGAGTANATATGAGAAACTTGAGGGGCAGGGCGGGGGGCCATGGGGGGTAGGGAGGGAAAAATAATGAAACAAGATGGGATCGGGAAGGAGACAAACCATAAGAGACTCTTAATCTCACAAAGCAAACTGGGGGTTACTGGGGGGGTGGGAGAGTAGGGATAGGGTGGATGGGTTATGGACATTGGGGAGGGTTTGTGCTATGGTGAATGCTGTGAAAGGTGTAAGCCTGATGATTCACAGACCTGTACCCCTGGGGCAAATAATAATTAAAAAAAAAAAAAGGGCAGTTCCTACTTGCTGTTTACTGCAGGTAAGGGATTTCAGGATGCTGTCCTGTGTTTGAAACCGGTGAATCATGCCATTATTTATTGCAGTTAATTGCTAATGTTTGTGGGAAGCACAGTATGTTGCAAAGCAGGACTGAGTAATCCATGATGACCTTTTGTGCTATCAAAGCTTTATCAATTAGAAGCCCCTGATTGTAAACTCAGAGAACACCCAGTGAGTGCCATCAAAGAAAAATACACTTGGCTTCTTACGCAATCCATTTTTGCAGGAGGCTCCTTTTCCTTCAAACTGAATTCTCTCTAGGGTACTGTTTCTAAATCCACAAAGTGAAGCATATTCAAAATGTTTTCCAACTTCAAGGAGTATTGTGGTTTTTACAAGCAATAGCAGGAATTACAGAAAAATAGTGGTTATATTTTCCTGATAAATGCCTTTCTTCTTGAGGCCCCTGCACTGGCTGCTTCACTTCCTGGTCACTCTTTCCCCCATCTATTATATTTTGTTTATTCTGGGCTTGTGTGACCTTTTGAAAATGTTTTGAAAACGTTTCCAAGTTGTTAATTAAAGCCCTTATTTTACTAATACTTTTCATTGTGAGTCAGTCTCAAAATATTCATTCTCAATCACTGAGCTCCAGACGGGATTGTTCAGTTCTTACTCTCCTTCATGTTGCTGCAGCTTTGGACATTGTTTAATGCCTCCTTCTTGAAATGCTCTGCCTTCGTGTCTTCTGTGACTACATTGTCCTGGCTCTTTTTCTGTTTACTTTGCCCTTTTTCTTCTTTTTAGAACTGACTTGCCTTTTTTATATTCTCTAATTTGGTCATTACCCAAAGCTAAGGCCTCAGTTTTCTTTTCCTCCTCTACGCTCTTGGCAAGCTCATCTATTCCCAACAATCATCCAGGCTCCAGGTCTGCATTTCCAGCTGCTGTCGAACATCTCTACCATCTACATCAAATACATCCAGAATCACATTCCAATCTTCCTCTGCCCAGATTCAGGGTCTTAAATTGTTACCTGAATTACTCTGAAATATCCTCACCAACTTCTCTTGGGGATTTGCTGTTACTGAGTCTCCGTGTTGGCACTAAGTTGTCGTTCTCCTTTCTCCCGTGTCCCCCCAGTGTGGGCTAGTCTAACAAGACTGCACTACTGCTTTGGGGTCTATTTATAACTGTTGAGGAGTCTATGGAGCAGTCGGGTAGTTCTGGTCTCCACTGAGCTCCCTTGTAAGACTGTGGTCAGTTACGGGCTGGGCAGGTGGCTCTGCTGACCTCGTTGGGGCCCACTCACATGTTTTGATGTCTGCTGGTGATAGGCTGGTCTTTTATCTTAACTGTATGCTAGAAAGGCAGCCCAGGTTTGTTCTCAGGGAAGAGGCTGGGCTTCAAGATTGTAAGCCTCTGACAACTCAAATGAACTAGATTGAGAGGCCTGGTGGTCCATTCAGGGCAATAGGAATTGGAATGAGGGAAGTGACTCCATTAGAAGAGCCATATGGAAGGCAGGACTGGTGCTAAGTGGAGTGATCAAGCTGCAGAGACTAAGGCTGCAGAGGCAGTCTCTAGTGAGGAAGCAGAGCAAGTCAAGTTGGTAGCTGATAGAGCATGGCAACCTCAGTGTGGACTGAATATACTGATGGCAAAATTAATGGCCTTCCTGTGCCTGCAGACTTGTCAGTGTGACTTTGCAGCTTTTTCCATCTGGAGGTGGAGTCTATACCCCCACCCCTTGAATCTGGGCTTGCCTGGGGCTTGCTTTGGTCAATACAAGGTAGGTGAAATCATCAGGTGTCAGCACCTATGTCTTGAAAGCCTTGGTGGCCTTCCCTTTCTCTATTCCCACTGAAAGATGAATTGCTTTTGCTGCATTAGTTAAGTGGTCAGTCAAGATGGAATGTTCACTCATTTGATCAGGCCTACATCAATAATGCTCCCGGGGGGGGGGGGAAGGCGGATCTTGCAGATCTCCTGGAAATGACTATAGAGAGAAAAAAGATTTTTTTTTAAAACCTCAGATTGACTCAGTTGGTTATATTGGTGTCTTCCTAACTCCTCTCAGAGCTCTTCCAGTTCTTCAAATGAGCCATGTTTTCCTGCTTCAGGGCCTCTTCCTCATGCCAGGCTCCTTTTATATCTTCTGTTAAAATATCATCTCTTCATAATATAGTCCCTAAATACCTTATTTAAATTGGGTTTCCCTGTTTTAATTTTTTTCTGTTTTTAATTCTTGGTTTTTATAATTCATAACTGAGAATTATTTTGTGTACCTTTTTCTCTTTAAACTGTGAGATCCATGAGGATCCATGAGGATCTAGTGTCTGACACATATTAGGGACTTAATAAATATTTGTTGAATTAATCAATAACTTGGTGGGAAACATCTTGGGGGCAGGGGACTAAGCTGCATCTGGACATGATCAGAACACAAGGTCAGGCTATTTGAAAACCCCAAGGCTAGTGCTCATCAGTCAAAATACAGTATCCAAGGAGAGTGTTGACTCAGATTCAGTCCTGATTGTTGTCTAAGAGGTTTCTTCTGGTAAGGCAGTAGGAGTCTGTGGGGCAGTGGGTAGTCTTATTCATATTCATATGGGCTGTTCAAACACAGAACTTATATCCTAGTTGTCCTACTTGGAACTACCTTAAGTTGTTATTGGTCCTCAGTCAGTGTCTAGAGGAATAGGCTAGAAGGCCTGAGAAAGGCTAGGGAAATTGCTGTCAGCCATCTCCCTTCCATTAGGGCAAGGAGGGACCTGAGTTTAGGATGTGGTTTAATTCAGTTACTGTCATTCTAAGGAAAAGACAGTCTCAAGGTATTTCAAATAAGGTGGAAGGAGGTAAGCCAAATAGGAATTTCAGCTGAGAATGCAGGCCTCGCAGGAGTCTGAGAGACCACCTAAGCCTCAGACACCACTGAGTCTCAATGAAGCTGAAACAAAATCTCAGGTGGCTCTTTGGATCTCAGTACAAGGAGTTCACAGATCTTTAGACCAGGTCTCTGCCTTTAATATAACTCAGCAGTTCTCTGTGCCTCTTCTTTTTTGATGTTTTCTCCCTTTCCGCCTTTTCTAACTTGCTCCTTTTCTACAGTAGTTCTTGAGTCTGAGTCAGTCTCACCTGAACAAAATGCATGGCTCACAAACAACAGAAATTTATTTCTCACAGTTCTGGAGGCTTGAAGCCCAAGATCAGAGTGACAGCATGACCAAGTTCTGGCAAGGACTCTTTTTTGGCTTTTTATAAGGACATTAATCCCATTCATGAGGGCTCTGCTCTCATGACTTAATCACCTCCCGAAGTCCTCACCTTCCAATACTATCACTTTGAGGGTTAATATTTCAAAACAGAAATCTTGGGGGGGGGGGCGAGAGAAACATTTAATCTGTAGCAAATATATACATCTAATCCTATACCTGTAGATTCTGACTTAGAACATAAGCTGAATAAAAATAAGGGTTTTATTTGTTTTCCTCACAATTGTATCCTGTGCCTAGAACAGTGCTTGGCACAAAGATGTTCAAAAAATATGCGTTGAGTAAACAGTAGTCTATGGGCTGGGACCCAGATGACTGAGTTTTTAAGTTTCTCAAGTTATCTAGGTGTGTGGTCAGGTTGACAACTACCATAGTATACTTGGTTTCTTTTAGCTACTTTACAGATTCATCTTCAGAATGTCATCTTGTTCATGGCTTCTGCTCTATTTCATGGCCTACTTCTCTGCATCATTTCAGTTTCATATCTCTAATATATTACATATTTCTATATTTCATACTAACAGCCTATTTCTCTGTATTTTTCAATTCAAGTTTCTATTAGCAAGAATGATTGGTTTAGCTTATTTCTGTTTGAACAGATTTCCCACATCAGAGCCCTGTACAGTTAGCTTGCAGATTGAATGCCCTTGCTTCTCTCTAACCTAATGATTTGTAGTCAAGAAGGAGGGAGTAGAAAGAACAGAACCACATGGTATAAAACACAGCAGCCTAATAGGCTGTGGGTATAGTAGGTAATAGGATTGGTTTGTCTAGTATAGAAGGCTTAGTTGTACCTCCATATTTTTACTACTTACAATTAATTGATTACATATCTTTGAGTGCCTCATGTGCAGGTGTTGAGTGCCTTACATGTCAGGTGCAGGAAACAGTAAGCAAGAAAAACATGTAGTCTTCCCTCATTAAGCTTATTCTGTAGTAGGAAAGATAGGCAATTAATAAAGCCATTAAAATAAGGGGTCACAGGGCGCCTGGGTGGCTCAGTGGGTTAAAGCCGCTGCCTTCGGCTCAGGTCATGATCCCAGGGTCCTGGGATCGAGGCCCGCATCGGGCTCTCTGCTCGGCAGGGAGCCTGCTTCCTCCTCTCTCCTCTCTCTCTGCCTGCCTCTCTGCCTACTTGTAATCTCTCTCTCTGTGTCAAATGAATAAAAAAAAAAAAAAATCTTTAAAAAAAAAAAATAAGGGGTCACAGAAAAGAAAAATGGGTAAGTTGGACCCCATAAAAACTTAAATCTTTTGCTTTTCAAAAGACACTATTAAGAAAGTGAAAAGGCAAGCCTTGGCCTGGGAGAAAATATTTTCAAAACATATATTTAATAAAGGACTGTATCAGAATATAGAGAGAACACTGTAACTCAATAATAAAGAGTCAACCCAATACAAAAGTGGGAAAAATATTTGAACAGATACTTTACTAACAAAGGTATATGAATGTCACATGAGTATATGAAAAGACGTTCAACAACATTAGTCATTAGAGAAATGTAAATCAAAACCATAGCATGATACCACTATGCAGCCACTTGAATGGCTAACATTGGAATTACTGACCATACCAAGTGTTGTCAAGAAGACAGAGCAACTGGATCGCTCAAATATTGGTGGGCATGCAAATTGAAACAGCCACCTTGGAAAGCAATTTGGCAGTTTCCTACAAAGTTAAACACATACTTACCATATGGCCCAGCAACCCTTCTTGGAGGTCTTTGCATAAGAAAAATGAAAACATATGTCCAGACAAAGACTTGTAAGTAAATATTCATAGCATCTTTATTCCTAATGTCTCCAAACCAGAAGCAAACATTTTGGAAACAGGGTAATAAATAAACAAACTGGTACATCCACGCAAAGGAATGCTGCACAGCAACTAAAAAAAAAAAAAAAGGAACGCACTACTCTTTCATGCAACAAGGATGAATTTCAGAAGTATTCCATAAGTGAAAGAAGCCAGCCACAAATGACTGCCCATGTGTGCATATATGATTCTATTTATGTGATATTATGGAAAAGGCAAAACTACAGTGATAGAGGAGATTGGTGGTTAAGCTGAAGTGGGCACGGGGTGAGGTGGGAGTGGGAGAAGGACTAACAACGGAACTTCTTGGGCACAGAGAAATATTCTAAAAAAAAAAAAATTCTGTATCTTGATTGTGGTGGTTTTACACAATTGATATATTTGTCATAATGTATTAAATTATACAGTTAAATTGGCTAATTTAATTGTGTACATATTATACCTAAACTAAGTTAAGTTTTAAAAAAGAAAAATGAAGTGTGATACATGCTTGGATTGAGAGAAGCAGGGGGTGTTCT
Organism: Ailurus styani; assembly: GCA_002007465.1. Taxonomy (NCBI): domain Eukaryota; kingdom Metazoa; phylum Chordata; class Mammalia; order Carnivora; family Ailuridae; genus Ailurus; species Ailurus styani. The sequence continues at coordinate 1,438,938 of LNAC01000106.1, forward strand.
GGGAGCACAATATAGGTCACCTCACTATCCAGTGGAGTCTGAGGGGGCTTTTCATGGGATGAACCACTAGCTCCCAGCGTGAGTAGGAATAGGCCAAGTGCATAGAGTTAGGTGGAAGGGAAGGTGCTTCAACAGAGTCAGCAGCAGAGGCTCAGAAGCAAGAGAAAACAAGGAACTTTGGAAATGCTAGTAAAGGAGGAGGGAGGAAAAATGAGTGTGGAGAAGTAGGTGGGACAAAATAAGGACTTTTATTTAAAGTCATGTTAGGTTTGGATTTATCCTAAGAATGACTGAAGGGTTTTAAGCCCTTCTCATTATGGAGTTATATGATGTGATTTTCTGATTTGTAAAGAATGTCCCTGGCTGCTGTGTGAAGAATGGGTTGGATGGAAAAACCTTGACTAAGAGGGCATCAGATGACAGTGTCATGAATTGGGAGAGTTGTCAGGGGGATGGACAGAGGTGGATAGATTTCAGAAATACTTAGAAAGTAGAATTTCCTGTGGGAGCTGAGGGTGAAAGAAGAATCATCAAGAATGGCTTCTAAGTTTCCAGTTTGGATAACTGGGTATATGGTGGTACCATTCACTGACATAAAGAATAAAGGAGCCAGAAAAGGTTTGGAGGCAATGTGATGACTTTGGTTTTGTACATGTTGTTTTGAGGTGCCTGGGAAGCCTTCACATTGTGTTTAGAGGTGGTTGGATATATAGATCTGTTGCTTAGGAGACAGATCTCAGCTGCAGAAATAAATTTAGTCATTTACATGTAGGTAGTAATTGAAATCATGGAATTGATGACTGAGGAGATGAATGAATAGGATGGGGAAAAAAGAGGCCCACAGAAGAACCCCAAGAAATTCTAATGCTTAACAGAGAGGTAGGAGGAAAATTAGGAGAGCACTGTTTTTGGAAGCTACTAGAAGGAATTAATGGTCAACAATATCATATGGAACTACTTCATTAAAGGATATGGTGGGTTTTAAGGTTCCTGATTATAGTAGGATTTTTGAGAGATGCACTTACAGTAAAAGATGAATCGCTGTTACACAACCATCAAAAAGAAAAATAAAGTATAAAGTAATGGCCTGCAAAAAAGCAGTGCATTTCTTACACAGATGGAAGAATTCAGAGTTTTCCATCATTTTGTTTTATCCTTACCCCTTTGGATTTTCCTCCCCCATTAGAGACTTTTAGAACACTAAACATTAAACAGCTTCCAGAAATCCACTTATATACATTCTGGGTGGAGAAGCTTGCACCAGCTTCCTTTATTTACAAATAAGGGAAGACATTCCCTTATTTACAAAGCCATGAGCAAGAACATGCTTTTTGCAATGTTTGCTTAATAAGTACTATCCACCTTAATTCCCCTGTTCCTTTTGGTCTCATGCCCTGAGGGGGTGTGACTAGCTTGAAGAGATCAATGGGAAAAGGTTTTTGATCCCCCTACCTTAAGCAAGAATTGTTTGTCGAGCAGGCAAGAGAATCAGTCACTGGTGCTGTTTTTAAGTGAGTTCCAGTTGCTTTCAAATTGATCTTACTACCATGGTCAGTTTTAGCGGTCCATGGAAGAATGCTGGAACAAAATTCTCCACTTCCCCAGATGCCATCGTTCTCTTCCCTTTTTTCTAATTGCCTTCTCCCCAAAAAGGAAGATGTAGACAGCTTTTGAAGAGCTAGAATTATATTAGAATTATCAGTAAAGATGCAATAGGAGAATATTTTTAGGAACCACTTGAAGGTCACGGTTGCAAAAGCTCAAAGTGAATAGCCCGGGAAATGGCTGTAAGGCCCTTACTCAATCATGGTTCCAATCAAAGACAATTTCTGTTGTCATTATTCTGTTCAGGTAAAAGGGGGAAAGACTTCCAAGCTCTCTGTGCCAGTCCCAATTTAGTTTCTGAGTTCCAAATTTACTTTTCAATAAATGCTTGTGATAATAGATTAGACTTAAACATTTCTCTGTCCCAGTGAGCACCACATTAAGCTTTGTCAATAGAGTTCACCTGAGGGACACTGTAGGAAGACAAGAGCTTATGTTCCTGGTTCCATGTGCTGCTACATTTGGCTTTTCTTTGCTCCTGCTTTGAGGTCTGCCAATGGTGTGTTTTTATGGGCCATCTACTGGCGCTCTATCCCAAATATGCCTCAGAATGTGTAGTCCCTTGGTGACCTTGCAGGCCTGGGTTGGACCCAGTAACTATCTTGCTTCAACCCTCCCAAAGTGGACACTGGTGTGCTCAGGTCTAATGCTGGCTGGCGGTGGAACCTGATTTCTTTCATGTGTTTTCCTTGCTTGCTTTACTCCAGAAGGTTGTTTCCTATAACTGTCTCACTATAGATAACATGTGCTTTAGGCCTTGTACCAGCAGTAACACCCTGATTCCCTCTCTAAGCTCACCCAGAGCCTTGACACACCTACTACCTAGAGGGTTATTTCTTGCTGTGTAACGATTCTGGCCTGTCCAGTTTGGCAAACGACTCCACTGTCCAGTGGGCTACAGCCATACCTTCTCCAATGAGGATTTTTACCCCAGCCTTGGGGAGGAGGCCCTCTGTCCAAATTTCTTCTTTCTTACATAATTTCCACCGACCATAATGCTCTCTTTAGCATTCTCTTACATCTTTATAGTTATTTCTCTATCATAGTTAAATGATTTTTTAATGCTAAACTTCTCCTATCCAAATTATTGTGTGGTTTCTAACTTCTAATTACATCCAGACTGATACACTATCTTTTCTTTAATCTATTACACATACATGTCCCAGATTAATCCTCCAATAGCTCAACTCTTATTTAAGAATTTAAGACACAAATCAACACTGCTCCCCCCCCCAAAAAAACTCAACAACAACAACAACAAAAACCCCAACAACCATCCTTGAGTGATTTGGCATTGCCTGGCATTCAAGACCCTCCATGATCTGACCCCTGCCTGCCTTTACAACCTTATTTTCTACTCTTTCTAGAATAACCAAGGCAAGCAGCACTGTACAGTACAGAAAGTCCACTCATAGTTTTAACTTTTAGCTCTACTACTTATTACTAAGCAGACAAGGGCATGTCCTTAGATTCCACTGAATTTCAGTTTACTCTCAGAATGTGCAGAAGTGCTTTGTAAGCTGTATAATAGAAGGAAGTGGAATATTTTTAGAAAGTGAACTGGAGAAAGGAAATCTCCAAGCTGGTAAGAAATTCAACCTATTCAAAATTCAAACCCTTGGGAGAGGCACTCCTATTCCATGAGAATTTGATGAAGGGTCATAGGGCCTTAAGTGTGTGATAAAAGATGAGGGACCCAACTGCTTGTATAGAAAAGAGGCAGATTTCTCTGGTTGCTCACGGATTGGACTCATCTTTATTGAGCATCATGCCAGCCTGTGGATGTTTTTTTATTAGCAGGTGTTTCTTCTGAATTCCTCATTACCTTGGATACATAATGCTGGAGGAAAAAAGCCAATTCCAAGAGAACTTGAAACATGAATATGAAAGGCATTTAAAAATTTATGTGAAAAAACATCCTTAATGAAGAAATATAGGGTTTCTTCTTTTATAGCCTGCAGAGAAAGGTGAGTTCCACAGGGTAAAAATGAGGAGAGGTAGCCATTCCAGTCTTGCTTAGACAAAACCTTCATTATCTAACCTCTCTACAGCTCTTTGTATTTTCCAAAGACCTTTACAAATGCACTTCCCCCCATGTAACAAGCCTCTGATCAAAACAGGTTACTATTCATCTTTCCATTTTCTAGATGAGAAAAAAGGAGTTCCAGAGAAGTGAAGTCACCTTCACAAGTCCCTGGGTGAGTCAAAGGTGGAATGAGGTTTTGAACCTTTGCCACAGAGTTCTTGGCTTAATTACTCTGCAACGTGTTATTTCCTGTCTTGACTAAAGCTCTACAAATTGGTTAAAAAAAGATTCTTAATTTAAGAAGCCAAGTCTAGAATTCTAACTAGAGGATCCTCTGTGGGAAGACTTGAGGTTCTTTTAAAACTGAGATTCCTCTGGGCCACAGTGCTTGGAGCGCTGTGGGGAAGAGCAGATGTGGTTCATAGACTTGAGAGAAGGAAGTACTAGACTTCAGATGAGGTACTCTTTCAGGTCTCCTGGGGATTAGAGTTGTATCTCTTTATAGAAGAAATATGAAAGTGATGCTTATAGGATTGGCATCTGAGAAAGTGGTTTAGCTTAGCGGTTGAGATTTGTGTCCAATTCTTATGTGCCCAGTCCATTCTTCATGCATTTGAATCCTTTTTTTCCCAGGGGAGAAACTGGCTAGTCTCCAATTTGTGGAATTCTAATTTAGGTTATATATTTCTTTGCAGTGTGAATCTATTTCAGATTTGATGTAAGATCACTGACTAATACATTGCCAAATACCCTATAGGTACCTCAATAAATATTTATTAATGTTAATCATGAGAACGATCTTTTTCAATATTTACATTTGCAATATATACTCTACCAATACTGCAACAGGGAAAACTTTCAGGATAATTACATTTTGCATTTATATCCAGTGATTTATTTCCTAGAATCTCAATTTTGGCAGAGACATGATTATGGTATTTTTTCCCCTCAACCTTAGGTTACTGGCAAATGTTAGTCCTATTTTACAGATGAAGAGTGTAAAAAGGAAAAGGGAGTGATTGGCAAAAAGTCTCACAGTGAACGGAAGAGAAGTAGAGAATGAAAATTTAAGACTGTTTCCAAATTTCACTAAAAATACTTATTCTGAGAACTAAGTAATACTGAGCATTTTTTCATTACATTATATATTCTTATATAATACTAAACTATGCTAGACTAGACTAGACCATGCCATACTATACTTCATTACAATATTTTCCAAACTGATGTTCTGGGAGCTTGTTAAAAATAAATATGGAGGGGGTTAAGGAGCACACTTCTTGTGATGAGCACCAGGTGTTAAATAGAAGTGATGAATCACTGTATTGTACACCTGAAACTAATATTGCACTGTATGTTAACTAACTGGAATTTAAACAAACACTTAAAAAGTATATATAGATATAGATATAGATATAGATATAGGTACACACACATTATATATATGGAATGTACATCATAGGCCTACTAAGTCCAAATTTTTGCACAGGGCACAGAAATCTGCATTTTAGAAAGCATCCAGAGAATTTCTTACAGAACGGTTTCCATAGAAAATACCACCATTTAAGACCACATTCATACGGGAAAGTCATTCATAATTTCAACTAAGGATTCAAAGAATAAATCCTCCCTCTCCTTTGCCAACACTTGCGAAGGCACCTTCTTACTGCATTAGAGATACCCCATCCCTGGGGTGCCTTGGTGGCTCAGTTGGTTGGGCGACTGCCTTCAGCTCAGGTCATGATCCTGGAGTTCCAGGATCTAGTCTCACATCAGGCTCCCTGCTCAGCGGGGAGTCTGCTTCTCCCTCTGCCTACTGTTCCCCCTACTTGTGCTCATTCTCTCTCTCTCTCTCCTTCTCTCATTCTCTCTCTCAAATAAGTAAATAAAAGATCTTTAATGAAAAAAAAGAAATACCCCATCCCTATTTGCTCCAAGTTCCTGTTGATGGTTTGTCACCTGAGAGAGAGCCTCTAAAAAGCTCAGGTGATAATAAGGAAAATTGAGGAAGAAGGATAGGATCTCAAGAGTTATGGATAAAGGGATAAAGGCATTGGGGGGGCTGGGGCTTCCTGCCACTACAAGACTACAGGAACACTCCTGGCATATACTCATTTCCTTGCCAGTCCCTTCCCTCGTCCAGGTCAGTGTCACCCCATCTCCAGCTACCCATTTCTCTGCTACCTTCCACTGACTTTGACTACAATTTCCCTCTTCTTCCTGCCTCACTACAAAACTGGCCCCAGACTCACAGCCTCTCCCCTCCTATCACCAAAGCCAGTATCTAATGCCTGCCTGATTTCCTTATTATCAGCAACCAAGAGGAATAAATAGCGGCTAAAAAGAAATCCCATTGCATTGTGTCATTCACTGTAGGCAGGATTGCCAGATAAAATATGGACACTCAGTTAATTTAAATTCAGCAAACAATTTTTGTAATATAAGTCTGTCCCAGATATTGCATGAGACATCATTATACCAAAAATTATTCATTGTCTGAACTTCAAATTTCATGGAATATTCTAGATGTTTATTTGAGAAATCCAAAACCTTAGCTGTAAGGGGAAAGAAAATACACAAATGATCACAAGTGATAATGGTCTTTGGGATGTCTACAAGACTCCAGTGAGAATCATCTATATACCAGGAAACTTAGACTCAAACTCCTCTGGGCATCTCCCCTCAGGAGTAGAGACTGCTAGAGATGGAATGGAGCTTCCCAATATTACAGAGAGGCCTAGTGTTGAGGCAGGCAAGAATAGAATGAAACTGTAGAAAACAGTATAGCAAATACCAGAGTACACCACATATAGGAAGGGTAATTATTCTTTCCTTAACAATAGCTATGAAATTTTTGATTTGGTACCTACATACTGGTGATGAGTTGCCATGTAAAGTATATTTCTCATTGAAGTACAGTCTAAAAGGTTGATAAAGACTTAAAGACTTCTCTGGGCCATCTAAAAAAGGTAGTTTCCCTCAATGAATGCCTGACTATAAGGAACATATGTAAGTTAGGAAATATCTATAGTATGTTAGCTTATTTATTTGAGCAGTTCCTACTCACTACTATATATCTCTGGTATTGAATGATCTGTAAGAATAGTCTGTTATGGCAGAAACTGGCCCTGTTCTCTTCTTTCTCAATGAAGGATCAGACCACAACTCCCAGATGCATGCAGCTCAATGGAACATGACTGGTTCTCACCAGGAGAATCTGGAGGCGGGGATGATCTGTGTCACCTCCAGTGAGGTGGTTAAGAGCATGTGCAACTTCTCCATGCTCTTTCCACACCTTGTCTGAATGCTGGATGCAGACCACATTTCAAGGCCTTTGAAGATGGAAAGACTGAAAGATGAAGATTGACAAAGGCCTGGATCCCTGCATGGAGCAAAGCTCCAATCTATGCCTGACACCCTGCATTAGCTGTGACACGAGTGAGAAATCATCTTTTATTGTGTTGAGCCACATTTTGGGTTGCTTATTTCAGCAGACTAACCTAACTACCACAATTTTTATTAATGCAGGAGGCAGATAACCTATAATTGCAAATATACTGAAGTCAGTATAAATTGCTACACAAATGGACTCTATAAAAAGTATACCAGCCTTGGGGTGCCTGGGTGCTCACTTGGTTAAGTGTCTGCCTTTGGCTCAGGTCCTGATCCCAGAGTCCTGGGATCCAGCCCCTTGTAGGTGTCCCTGCTCAGCAGGGAGCCTGCTTCTCCCTGTCTCCCCTGCTCGCACGCGCTCTCTCTCTTGCTATCACTCTCTCTCTCTCAAACAAATAAATAAAATCTTAAAAAAAAAAGTATACCAGCCTTAAGCCAGGTGCTTCAGGAATGTTTCCTATTTTATTAGCATAATGATGGCATTTATAGTTACCAATGGTTTTATAATTTTAAATGTATATTATCAATATTATCAGTTTGATCCTTGAGTTTCTTTTTCCATACATTAATTTTTATATGCATCACAAGCAGAAATAATAGTTTTTATGGCCTGTCATTCACAAGTAAAAAATTTGGAACCATTAATACCAGGATAGTGAGGAATAAATCATATATGTCTGATATCCTTCAAAATAATTTTATATAAGAATACAATCCTATGTCCAGTTAGTCTCACCCATCTTTCTTGATAGTGAAATTAACTCCCCAAATGAACAATTTATAAAAGTAACATCAATGAATCCAGTTAATTTATGTTGCTGCCTATCTTAAATCTCCATTACCTCCAGGATAAGATCCAAATGCCATAGCATATTGTGCCCTTCATGTCCTTGCTCATCTCCCTTGATTAGGTACCCATGTGCCTTTCTTATTACGCTGAAGCAATGCTGAGTTACCTCCAGTTTGTACTAGTCACCTAAAAAGTATACTTAAAATGCAGATTTTTGGACCTCAGTGTTTAGAGTCACATTCAGTAGATATGGGGTAAGACCTTGGGCTCTGAGTTTTAATAAATATCTCAGGTGAATTTGATGCAGGTGAATTATAAATTACCTGTTAAGAAATACTATTTAAAACAGATGATAAAAATATGTAATAATGTAAGATGTTTTACAGGATTGTAACAGGAAAAAATACTGCAAAATGCATTTCTTTCTATTATTTTTAAATATACATACCAGTTACTCATTTTATTCATACATGAAGTTATAAAAATAACTAGGTAGGGGGGTGCCTGACTGGCTCAGTCAGTAGAGCATCTGACTCTTGATCTTGGGGTTTTGGTTTGAGCTCCATGTTGGGTGTAGAGATTACTTAAAAAAAACTATTTCTGGGCGCCTGGGTGGCTCAGTGGGTTAAAGCCTCTGCTTTCGGCTCAGGTCATGATCTCAGGGTCCTGGGATCGAGGCCCGCATCGGGCTCTCTGCTCGGCAGGGAGCCTGCTTCCTCCTCTCTCTCTGCCTGCCTCTCTGCCTACTTGTGATCTCTCTCTCTGTGTCAAATGAATAAATAAAATCTTAAAAAAAACCTATTTCTAAAATATTTACTGATATTTACTAAAATATAATAAATATAAAATACTTATATTTTATAAGATATAAAAATATATAAATTGTATATATTTTTAATATATATTTTATAGAAAATATAAAAATATGTAAAATTTTACTAAAACTAGGTAGTTTCTAAAATACGTATTGAATTTCCTTCTAAAATAACTAATCTACTAAAGCCATTTCCCACTTTGATTAAGGGAAGTATTAACTGATATTCTAATTTCAACTACTCTTTTTAAGGTATGAATCTATATATTAAAAAGCAAAATATTGGATAAGTTTCTATATTGATAGGGTTGATCTGAAAAAAAAAAAAAGACACAGACCTGTACCCCTTGGGCAAATAATAAAAATAAAATTAAAAAAAAAAAAAAAAAAANAGGGTTGATCTGAAAAAAAAAAAGATGGTCAACTAATCTGCAACAAGGCAGGAAATAATATCCAGTGGAAAAAAGACAGTCTCTTCAACAAATGGTGCTGAGAAAATCGGACAACCACATGCAGAAGAATGAAACTGGACCACTTTCTTACACTATACACTAAAATAAACTCAAAATGGACAAAAGATCTAAATCTGAGATACGAATCCATCAAAATCCTAGAGAAGAACACTGGCAGCAACCTCTTTGACCTTGGCTGCAGCAACTTCTTGCTAGACACGTCTTCAAAGGCAAGAGAAACAAAAGCAAAAATGAACTACTGGGACCTCATCAAGACAAAAAGCTTTTTCACAGCTAAGGAAACAGTCAACAAAACCAAAAGGCAACCTACAGAATGGGGGAAGATATTTGCAAATATCTTATCAGATAAAGGGCTGTATCCAAAATCTATAAAGAACTTAACAAACTCAAAACCCAAAAACCCAAAAATCCAGTCAAGAAATGGACAACAGGGATGAACAGACATTTCTCCAAAGAAGACATCCAAATGGCTAACAGACACATGAAAAAATGCTCAACATCACTGGGCATCAGGGAAATACAAATCAAAACCATAGTGAGATACCACCTCACACTGGTCAGAATGGCTAAAATGAGCAACGCACAAAACAACAGATGTTGGTGAGGATGCAGAGAAAGGGGAACCCTCTCATAGTGTTGGTGGGAATGCAAACTGGTGCAGCCACTCTGGAAGACAGTATGGAAGTTCCTCAAAAAGTTAAAAATAGAGGTATCCTACAACCCAGCAATTACATTACTAGGTATTTATCCAGAGGATACAAACACAGTGATTCAAAGGGGCACATGCTCCCCAATGTTTATAACAGCTATGTCTAAACTATGGAAATCGCTAAACTATGGAAAGAGCCCAGATGTCCATGGACAGATAAATGGATAAAGAAGATGTGATTATACACACACACACACACACACACACACACACACACACACACCCCATGGAATATTACTCAGTCATCCAAAAGAACGAAATCTTGCCATTTGTAGTGAAGTGAATAGAACTAGAGGGTATTATGCTAAGAGAAATAAGCCAGTCAGAGAAAGGCAAATATCATCTGATTTCATTCATATGTGGAATTTAAGAAACAAAAAAGATGAACATGGGGAAGGGAAGAGAAAATAAGACAAAAAACATACAGGGAGACAAACCATAAGAGACTCTTAATCTTAGGAAACAACCTGAGGGTTGCTGGAGGAGAGGTGGGTGAAGGATGGGGTAATTGGGTGATGGGCATCAAGGAGGGCACTTGATGTAATGAGCACTGGGTGTTATATACAACTGATGAATGACTAAATTCTACCTCTGAAACTAATAATATACTATATGTTGATTAAATTGAATTTAAATAAAAAAGTTTAAAAAAGAATATATAGTAGTAATAAATTACAGTAGTATAGGAATACTATAAATTTAGTTATCACTTGTAAGTTTTCTGCAGGTCTTTTATTTTAATGTATTCTTTATATTAATTTGTTTTTAAAGATTTTATGTATTTATTTTAGAGAGAGAGAATGCATGGCAGAGGGAGAGGGGAGAGAATCTCAAGCTGACTCCACACTGAGTGCAGAGCCTGAAGTGCAGGACTCAATCCCATGACCCGGAGATCATGATCTGAACTGAAATGAAGAACTGGACGCTCAACTGACTGAGCCACCCAGGCACCCCGTATGTTTTATTTCTTTATTTTTTTATTTTTTAAAAGATTTTATTTATTTATTTGACACAGAGAGAGAGATCACAAGTAGGCAGAGAGGCAGGCAGAGAGAGAGGAGGCCCTGCCAAGCAGAGAGCCAGATGTGGGACTCAATCCCAGGACCCTGAGATCATGACCTGAGCCAAGGCAGAGGCTTAACCCACTGAGCCACCCAGGAGCCCTGGTTTTTGTTTTGTTTTGTTTTGTTTTGTTTTTAAATGAATGCGTTCACAGTTTCAAGCTATATAATACTTAGCAAAGGACTTTTTGAAGAAGGCCCCTTCCCAAAGTGGAGACATGGCTAATACAAGTGCCATCTAGAGGCCAAAGTAGTTTTAACTAGGTTTTGTTAAAAAATAAAATACTAGGGAATTTGATTTTCTGTTTCCAGCTTGAGGGACTAGGTCTGGGACATAAATGTTACATGTAATTGTAAATTCTGATGGGAATCGCCTCAGCCACATTGAGGTTACTACAGCACAGATAGTTCTGCTTTCCCCATTTCTGAAGCAGGCTGCTGGGATAGAAGGCTTGGACCACAAAGCAGCTCTGCTTATTCTCTGAGGTTGGAGAGTATTTGATATTCACTCATTCATTATTCAATCACTCATTCAACATTGAGCCAATATTTACTTATTGATTTATTGATTCATTCATTCATTCATTCATTCATTCATTTATTCAGTGCCAAGCAGTTTTAGGGCACTGTGATAGGCAATAAAAAATTAATCAGACTGGATTTTTATTTTTAAGAGCTTATTATTTAATGAAACTAGTTTTGTGAGATTTGTAAAGATGAATCAGACATTGTCCTATCCTAAGGAACTTACGGTCAGCAGAGGAAACAGGAAAGTCCTAGTACTGCTGTAGGTGCCCTCTTACTAAGGGAGATGAGACACATGCCCACAAGACAGGGAGGAATGGCAGGCTGTGGCTGAACCGAGTGCTCCAGGGCTCCATCCACAAGTGCTACAAGGCAGAAGGGGTTGCTCTCAGCTCAGCACTACTATGCCTTCCCTACTTGGTTCTGCATGTTTTGCAAACAAGAGACAATTGTGATGTAGAAGGAGCAACAAATTAGCTGTTTTTCACATCCATGGTTATCAATTGCAACAGCAGCTTTAGGAAAGAAAGGAAAGAAGCTAGCCCTGTCACTCTCATTGGCATTCAAATTACTAATTTTATTTATTTATTTATTTATTTATTTATTTATTTATTTATTCATTATTATTTTTTAAAGATTTTATTTATTTATTTGACAGAGAGATAGCACAAGTAGGCAGAGCAGCACACGGAGAGGGAGAAGCAGGCTCTCCGCCAAGCAAGNTATTTATTCATTCATTATTATTTTTTAAAGATTTTATTTATTTATTTGACAGAGAGATAGATAGCACAAGTAGGCAGAGCAGCACACGGAGAGGGAGAAGCAGGCTCTCCGCCAAGCAAGGAGCCGGATGTGGGACTCGATCCCAGGAAGGTGGGATCATGACCTGAACGGAAGGCTCCTTAGGATAGGACAATGTCTGATCAACCCCCAAGTTCCTTCCCTTATAGCACTGTTAAAGTGTCTAGTGTTTTCTAGGGCCCCCTTGTCCCTGCCATTTTCCTCCTTCAGGGTCATGATTAATTTTATTGACTTAATCTCAAACTGATATTTTTATAGTAAATCCTTTTAGACATTCAGAGACAGATTTCATTTAATGGTTTAAATTTGAACAGTTTTTCAGTGCTTTGCTGGGTTGCTGTTCTGAGTGCTCAGACGGAGGAAGAAACTTAAAAAATGATTTATAAAGTAGGTAATATCTGTGACATTCATATTACCTACTAAAATCTGCGAGGGAAAAATTGATCTTGCTTTTTTTTTCCCTCAAAAGAATTCCCAAACCACTACTCAATTAAAATCTCCAACCCAACACCCCAGATGGTAACGTATTAATGATACAGACCTACATAATTTAATGCTGTCTTTAAAAATAGATATCAGAAGACACTGAGTGATTTATGTAATAAATTTAGTAAAATATGATTTTACTAGATATGATTTTATATCATAAAATTTAGTATATTTATATGTTGATAAAATATCTTATTTATTTATGTATTTATTTTGCATTGCCTAGACATGCCATTAGTGTTGACTAACATGAAGGCAACCTTTGGTTACTTAAGAAGCACTTCTGTAATAAGGTAAGTAGTACTGATTACTGTGAGTGAGACTTATGCAAACTTCATGGCCCCTTATATAATTTTTGTGAGTCTTATGATTTCCTAAAAAAAAAGAAAGAGAAAGCATCTTTGAATTTTAAGCCATTATTGCTGAGTTATCTGCTGAGAATGGGCTACAGCAGCTTCTCTTTTCTGGACAAAGGAAATGGTACACAGATGCTCCTGCTAGCACAACACTGGTCACAGCTGCTCTGCCCCAGCAGGGTAAGATTATTTTTGTAATTCTCTAACTTCTTTTTTTTCCCAATCAAATACAAATTTGGATTTAAGTGTTCTTTGCTAATGATTACAGAAGCAACAAGCAACATAAATTAGCAAGTTGATAGGTAATGGTTAGACACACCTCCTTTAATAAAGATGTGTCATTCATTCATTCATTCAATCCTCCAATAAATATTTATGAAACACCCACTATATATCAAGTACTGTTCTAGCTGCTGGGGTTTCAAGGGTGGACAAAATAGGCCACGATCCTGGCCCATAGGCCCAAGCTTATATTCTAGTGGGTGGATGTAGACAATAAACCAAACAAAGAAGTAAGACATAGTATGCAGATGAGATAAGTTCTGTGGAGAAACATAAAGGAGGAAAAGGGTAGCAGAGTTTCCAGGATGAAGGAGGGGAATTCAAATTTAAATAAACTAGCCAGAGAAGACCTCACTGAGAACAAAGACAAAGGTGGCAAAGGAGCCATGTAAATATATCTGGGGGAAGAGTGTTGTAGGCAGAGGAAACTGCAAATGCTGTGTGGGAGAGGGCTTGATGTATTCGCTGAACAAGGAGGCCAGTAAGACAGGAGCAGTAGAGGGCACAGGGGGCCATGATCTTGTTTGTGAGTCATTGTAAGGACGTTGGTATTTACTGTGAAGGAGAAGGGAAGCTACTGGAGGGTTCTGAGCAGAGAAATAACACTATTTGGTTTATGTTTTAAAACAATGTCAAGGGCTCCTTCAGTGAAATAGGAATCAAGGTCATCAACTGGGGGTGAGGATAAAGGAGAAGGTGCTGGAAGAGATTATGATGCGGTTGTCTAGGAGAGTGGGACAGTGATTTGAATAGGGAAATATAGTGTGATTACCACTTGGTGTAGAGGGCCCACTTGGGGTTAGTAGTCATGAATTTAAAGTGAGATCAGTCAGCCACGTGGAGTAGGCAGGGTAGGATTTAATGAGGTTTGAGGTTTTGTCAATCGACTAAGAGAAGGGAGGGTGGGGCGCCTGGGTGGCTCAGTGGGTTAAAGCCGCTGCCTTCGGCTCAGGTCATGATCCCAGGGTCCTGGGATCGAGGCCCACATCGGGNGGTAGGATTTAATGAGGTTTGAGGTTTTGTCAATCGACTAAGAGAAGGGAGGGTGGGGAAAGGGAATTGAGGGTCATGCAGGGGAGTGATATGGTGACTAACTCTGAAATTTAGGCTGTGTAAGGAGAGAAGTGAGTACTTGAGGGGCAAGGACGATGAAAAGGTGGTAGGGTCACTGGACTGAAAGCGTCACGCTGCAGGATTGCTGGGCAGGGGACAGAGTGAGCTGGTCAGAGAATGATATGCCCGAACTTACGATCATGGGACTAAGTGTGGTTTCATGTATGGTGTGTTGAGGCGGCTATCCTTATCAAATGTGGAATAAAAACACCAAAGAAAAATGTTCACTACAATTGGGTCCCTCTGAGCCATGCCATTCTTTCTAGATTTTTCCCCCCATATATGTGAGCTTTCAGACCACTAGCAGAAGATATCCACAATGGCTGACTTAGAAGTTTAAACTACTTAGTTTGTAGAGTTCATTAAGAAATTATAACCCAGTATAATCTATCTTCCAAGATTATTTGCTTTATCCTAGCCAAAAAACCTAAACATACTGAAAACTAAAGAGGACTGAAATCAAGGAGACAAAATAGCCACTGTTCAGTTGGAAATATTCAATGAACAAATGAAAATCACAATTTATAGGTTCCATTGTTCCAGGAACTGGCTGTGTAGCAGGAAAACACTTGTGAATGATAGCATAGTAATAGTTACAATAAAATCAAAACACAAGATCCCTAACTAAATACTTGTCACTGGAGCACTCATCTCATTTACAAAATCATGCTGTTTCTATGTTGCTTTTGAAGAAGACTATTAGAGTCTAAGCACATAAAACTTGAAAGAAGTGTAAACATAAATTATTTAGTGCTTTTTCTTAAATACAGGTTAAAATGCCAACATTTGGAATTTTATAACATTAGGCTGCTTGAGTAGAAATTGCATCAGGATGTATAAGGGTCCTCCTCTAAGTGAAGTTGGAATGAGGATTTGAAGACATCCGCCTTTTTTGTTTATTGTTATTTCCCTTAAGACTTTCTAGGTATAGATGATGTAAAAAAAAAAAAAAAAGACACTTCAAGCCCTGCAGGTGGTTCAATAGCAAGTTAATTAACTATGCAATTATTTTGAAGAAAGAAATTAAAAGTGAGTTAAATAAAAAACTTAAAGAAAGGGCAAGCCTATGTTGTTCTTTTATAGTTTCTAAAATTTAAACACTTAAAAATTTTTTTGTTTTGTTATAGGCTGAAGTGTAAATATATATATATATATTTTTTTTTAACTGAGTATGTGAGGGCCCCTGGGTTGCTCAGTGGGTTAAAGCCTCTGCCTTCAGCTCAGGTCATGATCTCAGGGTCCTGGGATCGAGCCCCACATTGGGCTCTCTGCTCAGCAGGGAGCCTGCTTCCTCCTCTCTCTCTGCTTGCCTCTCTGCCTACTTGTAATCTCTCTCTGTCAAAATAAGTAAATAAAATCTTAAAAAAAATAAACTGAGTATGTGAGAAAATTAAACTGGTTTAAACAACTACTATATGTCTGTGTATTTTAACAGAGTTTAGATATTCCATTTACTGTGGTTTGAGAAATTAAACAGGGACACATGACAGGAATCTTTATGCCCTCTTCCTTATCAGTATTAGAAGTATATATATTTTTTAAGATAAATTAGGGTCATACAAAAACACATTTGTTTTGGGGTACGTGAGTGACTCACTCGGTTGAGTGGCTGCCTTCAGCTCAGGTCATGATACCAGGATTTGGGATCCAGCCCTATGTTGGGCTCTCTGCTCAGCGGGGAGTCAGCTTCTTCCTCTCCTTCTTTCTCCTGCCCCCCCTGCTTGTACTCTCTCTTTCTCTCCCTGTCAAATAAATAAATAAAATCTTTTTTTAAAAAAAGCACACTTGTTTGGATTTCCTCAAAATTACACATCACAATGTTCTCGCTTTTCTCCCCATTGCTCAAACTCT
Organism: Ailurus styani; assembly: GCA_002007465.1. NCBI lineage: Eukaryota > Metazoa > Chordata > Mammalia > Carnivora > Ailuridae > Ailurus > Ailurus styani. Next base: position 1,455,226 of record LNAC01000106.1, read on the forward strand.
GGAGAAATTTACATGATTTTTATTTTCAGTCTATATAGGAATCTTTGGTCCTAGAGCTTTATGAAGTTAAGAAGATGTGATGCTTTGTAAAGAGCCAAACTAGCTAACCCATTAATTGAAAACATTTCTGTAAGCAAAAGTCACAAAGGTTTGTTATAAAAAGCCAATTTTAGTTACATTTTGAAAGGCATACAGCAACCTAATCAACCAATTACAGGTGAGAGCCCCCTCAAGATTTATAAGGTCCAACAATTTTCAATTAATATAGTAAAAAAAAAAAAGCTAGATGAAAAATAACTACACTAGGGCACCTGGCTGGCTCAGTTAGTATAGCATGTGACTGCTGATCTTGGGGTTGTGAGTTCGTCTCACGTTGGGCAAAGAACTTGAAAAGAAAAACCCTAAACTCATAATAAAACTGACAATTGTAGTGAACATGTATGACATTACCACTAGTTAAATCAATTACTGATCATTGAACACTTGCTAGATTTGGTTGAGGTCTGCACGAAAAGTAGATCTCAAGGAGTCTGTAATTTCAAGTGATCTCAAGGAGCTTGTAATTTCTTAGAGGAGGTAAGACTAACACACATCCTAGAAGACAGAATACATTTAATGAATGAGCTTAGGGAAGGGGCACTACAAATACTTTCCTTTCTGAAAAAATTCCCCCCCCCCAGGAGACTTCATTTCTTTTGCACTTGGTATTAATCATATAGCACTTATTACACTCTTAGCTGCCTTAGGAAATACTTATCAAGTTTTGGAGGGCTGTCTAGCATCTGAGTTATCCTCTCAGATTTTGGAGAATTCTTACCATAGGTGTTTTGTAGGAGAAAGAATGAAAAAGCCAGATAGTCACTTTCCCAGCCTTCTTTGCAGCTACAGTGTAGGCCCATGATTTAGGCTCAACCAATCAATCTTATAAATATAATAGCTTTATAGAGATATAATTCATATACCATTCAACTTACCCTCTTAAAGTATACAATTCAATTGTTCTTGGTATATTTGTAAATTGTGTAACCATTACCACAATCAATTTAAGAATATATCTATCATCTCAAAAAGAAAGAGCTACTTTCCATTTCTTCTAACCTCCTCAACCCTAGGCAACTCTACTTTTGGTCCCTGTGGATTTGCCTATTCTGGACATCTCATATAAATGGAATCATATAAGACGTAGCTTTTTAAAATTGCCTTCTTTTACTTAGCATAATGTTTTCAAGGTTCCTTCATGTTGTCATATGCATCAAAACTCCATTCCTTTATTTTGCTGAGTAATATCCCATTGTATGGATACACATATTTTATTTATCTATTCATCAGTTGATGGACATTTGGTTGGCTTCTAGTTTTTAGTTATTATGAATAATGCAGCTATGAACATTTGCGTACAAGTTTTTGTATGGACATATGTTTTAATCTCTTGGGTATATAACTCATAGAATTGTTGGGTTGTATGGTAACTCTATATTTAACAATTTGAGGAGTGGCTAAATTATTTTCCAAAGTGGCTGCACCATTTTATATTCCACCATCCATGTATGAGCATTCTAGCTTTTCCACACTCATGATGGCTAAGGATGCCAATCATCTTTTGATGTTTTATTAGGTATTTGTATATCTTCTTTGGTGATATGTCTATTCAGATTCTTTGCCCATTTAAAACTTGGGTTATTTGTCTTTATATTATTGAGTTGTAAGTGTTCTTTATATATTCTAAGTCCAAGTCCTTTACCAGGTATGTGATTTACAATATTTTTCTGTTTCTATTGTTTTCTTTTTTACTTTCTTTTTTAAAAAAGATTTTATTTATTTATTTATTTGTCAGAGGGAGAGAGAGCAAGTGCATAAGCAGGGGGAGCAGCAGGCAGAGGAAGAAGCAGGCTCCTGATGCAGGAGCAAGGATCCTGATGCAGGACTGGACCCTGGGATTATGACCTGATCTGAAAGCAGATGCTTAACCAACTGAACGACCCAGGCATCCATCTTTTTTACTTTCTTTTTCTTTCTTTTCTTTTTTTTTTAAAGATTTTATTTATTTATTTGACACAGAGAGAGAGAGATCACAAGTAGGCAGAGAGGCAGGCAGAGAGAGAGAGGAGGAAGCAGGCTCCCTGCTGAGCAGAGAGCCCGATGTGGGGCTTGATCCCAGGACCCTAAGATCATGACCTGAGCCGAAGGCAGAAGCTTTAACCCACTGAGCCACCCAGGAGCCCCTCTTTTTTACTTTCTTAATGGTGCCCTTTGAGGCACAAAAGTTTTTTCGTTTTGGTGAAGTCCAATTTATCTAATTTTGTTGTGTTGCTTGTACTTCAGGTGTCACATCTAAGAAATCATTGCCTAATCCAAGGTCAGAAGATTTACTCCCATATTCTTCTAAGATTCTTATAATTTTAACTCTTACATTTAGGTCTATGATCCATTTTGAATTTATTTTTGTATATGATATGAAGTAGGGGTCCAACTTTATTCTTTTGCATATGAATATCCAGTTGTCCCTCCCAGCACCACCTGTTGAAAGGTTTTTCATTCCACATTATTTGCTATGGCACATTTATCAAAATCAGTGTACTATAAATGTGAAGATTTATTTCTAGACTATCAGTTCCATCCCATTGATCCACACGTCCATCCTATGCCAGTACCATCTTGCCTTGATTCTGTAGCTTCTAAGTAAACTTTGAAATTGGGAATTGTGAATCCTTCAATGTTCTTTTTCAAGATTGTTTTGGCTATTCTGGGTTTCTTTAATTTCCCCAGGAATTTTAGTATCAGCTTGTCAATTTCTGCAAAGAAGCCAGCTTGTATTTAGATGGACATTTTGTTGAATCTATGTATCATTGTGGGTAGTAAAGCCATCTTAAGTCTTTAAGTTCATGAATACTGATGTATTTTCATTTAATTTAGGTCTTCTTTAACTTCCTTCAACAATATTACATAGTTTTCACAGTAGAAGTGTAGAAGTTTTGCATTCCTTTTGTTAAATTTATTCTTAAGTATTTTATTTTTTTGCTAATATTATAAATGGAATTGTTTCTTTAATTCCATTTTTGGTTTGCCCCTTACTACTATATAGAAATACATGCAACCTTACAGAACTTTTGTATTAGTTCTAATAGTTTTTATTAGATTCTTTCAGATCTTATGGGTATCATTTTGTAATGTACAAAAATATTGAATCACTATGATGTACCCTTGAAACTAATAGGATATTGCATGTCAAATATACTTTGGTTAAAAAAAATATTAAGAGATAAACTTATCTGTACTAGCTATCATAATGTAACAGATATAGTAGGTACTAGATATATGTTGGTGAAATGGAATCATACATTATAGTGAAGACAAAAGGCTTTACAGAAATGAGAGTAGAGCTGAGTAGAGCTATGATTGAAGGATGAATAGGAATGAGATGGAGAATAGTGGAGAAATCTTACTTGTGTAAGACGTAAATTTTATTACTTGGATTTTAAAAAATCAACTGTGTGGAAATTTATTCTCTCACAGTTCTGGAGCCAAAAGCTTGAAATCAAGGTTTTGGTGGGGCTTTGCTCTCTCCAAAGCTTTTAGAGGAGGATCCTTCCTGGCTCTTTCCAGCTTCCAGTAACCCCAGGTGTTCCTTGGCTTGAATTGTTGTGTTTCTATCTCTGATTCCATTGTTTCATGGTGTTCTGTCTGTGTGTCTCAGTCTCCATATGGCATTTCCCTCATCTCATAAGGTCATTAGTCATCTTGGGGTGCCTGGGTGGCTCAGTCGTTAAGCGTCTGCCTTCAGCTCAGGTCATAATCCCAGGATCCTGGGATTGAACCCCGCACTGGGCTCCCTGCTTGGCGGGAGGCTTGCTTCTCCCTCTCCCACTCCCCCTGCTTGTGTTCCCTCTCCTGCTGTGTCTCTCTCTGTCAAATAAATAAATAAAATATTAAAATATTTAATAAAATAAAATATTAAAAAAGAAAAAAAAAAGGGACACTAGTCATCTTAGATTAGGACTTATCCTAATGACCTTATCTAAAAAAGTGAGTTACAAAGGTGGAGAAATCATATGGCGTTTGGCTTAATAAACTGGAAGTGTGTCCTACTGGGTACTAGAGCTTGGTATCTAGCCAGCATTAGAAAAGAGAAATGGGAGAGAAAGGATCATGAAAACTGTTTATGGTGGAATAGAAATTGTTTGGTCAGAAAGCAAAATCTCAGCATGTTGGAATAGATGGGACTGAGCAACCTCTTTATTTATAGATAAGGCAGCTGAGGTTCAGAAAGAAACCAGGGACTTCTGAGTATTAATGAAAAAATATATGAATTATATGATAGGGCAATGGATTTGTTTTCCCTTATCCTCAGACTAAGGGGAATTTCATGACACTATTACTACTCCCTAAGAGGGTATTGGATTGTAGACAAACTCAAGAATTGCTATCTGCCTGTTTTATTGAAGATGTTGCTAATCAGAGAGTTGAGTATTCTCTCTCTCTGGGGTAAGAGTTTCCTTCTCAGACAACTTCTAGAACCAATTTGACTGTGTTTTGCAAATAGGGATGGAGAAATGGAGACCCATGATGTTGCTTCCCCAGGGTCATCATTAACCAAACCAGCTGGCTGACAAGCCTGTGGCTATGGAAACCAAACTTACTGAGGAAAGATGGATTATCAGAATAAGCCTATTTTCTTTTCAAGTTGATTTGCTGGAATGACACCTGGTCCCTTTGAATTAGATATTGCAGAAATATCAGATCGGGTCATTTAATCTCAATCAATACCTTATCATAGTTTTCCTTAAATGTCCTCTCCTATGTGACTTTTCAGTTCTGCTGAAGACAATAGTGAATACTGCATTTTCCTACACAGGAAGGTTTTTACATTGTAAACTCATGATATCCTTCAGTTTTCACTCAGAATTCCTGAGATGGAGAAATCGGTAGTGCTGGGCATACCTTTACTGCAGGGACTCAGGAAAATGAAAGGAATAGTAGCTGGTAGTTCAATGGATCAGTATCTATCTATACACAAATATCAGTTTGTTTCTCTAAAATGTATATATTTTTGTTCTTCATTGAGGTTTGAAGGAGATATGATAGGTCTCATGTGCCACCAACTCATATGTATATTATATGCAAATCACACACACACACAGATATATACACACATACACACAGGTGCCAGAATTCCTTAACCACACCTGGAAACTCCATATGCAGGGACAATAGATACTAGGGTTGAAAGGCAAGGGAAGAATGTATATGACAGAAACATAGAAGGGCTTATTATCAAAATTCTTGGGGTAACTTGAGCTATTTTTTTCTGACCTTGTTTTTTGTTTCCCTAGATATCACTATTCTAGATAGCACTAAAAAGCCTGAGGCAGCCTATTTAGAAATCTCTCTTATCGTACTAAACTAAATAGCAAGTAAATAATTTCAATCATAACTTTCAGCCAATAAAAACCTTCCACAAACTGAAAGAATCTCAAAACCTTTAAAGGCTTCAACTATGGAATTCTATGGAATGTTAAAACCCAGTTCAGACCTGAGAAGAAAATCCTAGGGCACCTGGGTGGCTCAGTGGGTTAAAGCCTCTGCCTTTGGCTCAGGTCATGATCTCAGGGTCCTGGGATTGAGGCCCGCATCGGGTTCCCCGCTCAGCGGGGAGCCTGCTTCCTCCTCTCTGCCTGCCTCTCAGCCTACTTGTGATCTCTCTCTCTCTGTCAAATAAATAAATAAAATCTTAAAAAAAAAAAAGAAAATTCTATTGGTGGCACAATGAGAAAACATCTCAAGGCCTTTCAAAACCATAAATTGAGGTGTGGTTTTATGTTTCAGCTGTGGATGGAGAATTTCTCTTCAATACTTGTTCTAAATTGAGATAATTGTCAGAACCTAACCAGAAACTGACTTGCACAGGATGTTCAGAAACTGGAGATATCTAAGATGAAAGAAAGGAGATTAGAGCAAAGGGCACCAATAAGAGACCCAAGGAAACTAGAGTGAGGGGATCAACAATAGCCATACATGCAAAAGATTCACAGGAACTTCCACGATGGAGGAACAGGGAATCATAAGCTCAGCACATCCCACAGATACACCTAGATAACACCCACATCAGTGTAAATAACCCAAAAAACAACCTGATGACTAGCAGAACAGATTCTTCACAGCTAAATGTAGAGAATATGCCACATCAAAGAAGGTAGGAAGGGCAGAGACATGGTCAAGAGCTAACTTGATCCACAGGATTGTCTGGAGGAGGGAAGGATGCAACAGGTGCAGACAGGGGAGAGAAACAGACCCTCACACCAGACACCCATACATAGGGAACCAGCACAAGGAAGGCAAATCCCTGTAATATTTGGCTTTGAAAACCAGAGGGGCCTAATTTCTTGAGTTCTTACAATCAGTGGAGCTTAACACCTAGAACCTTAAAAATCAGCAGGCTCAGCTCTAGAAGAGCTGGAGAGCAATGGGAAATGGAGTCCCTGCCTTTAAAGAGATGGCACAACAAACAGTCCCACTGAGATACAACATAGGAGCAACAGCTTGAAAAATGCCTGGGGTATACAGGAGGGCAATTTGTTTACTAATCTCAGTGTTGCTGGAGGGGCAGGGATCATTGGGAGACTTCTCCAGGAACAAAGGAGCTGGCAATTGCCATTTCCCTCCTCAACTCCCCCAGCCTAGACATATGAACCCCTATGGGAACCAGTGTTCTACCAACACTCACTACCTAACTTGCTAACAGTGTACCCTACCTCTGCATTCTTTTGCAGACATGGACCTCTAGCATTGGTTCCACATCTTCTCCCACAGAAGACCCATGCGAACCTTGCTAACAGTGTGTGCCCTCATATTCTCCTGTGGACCTGCCTCCTCCAATATGCCCTTGGCTAGAATCCATCCAAAGAGGTGCCATAAGCCTGGCAATGTGGAAGCAGCTCCAACAGGGGTCATAGTCACTTCAAAGTGACTCCTGCCCTGGGGAGAGGAGAAGATAATTATATGTACCAGTCTGACAGCAACCCCAGCAGTGGCCTGGGGGCAGATATCTGGCCTGATTGCAGACTCTGCCCACCAATGAAGGCTTCTCAGGGGACAACACAGGGAAAGCACACTGCAGTTTGGTGCTACTGCATCTCTGGAAAATGCCTAACTCAACTCAACCCCAAGGTAGCCCCAGATTGGCCCATTAATAACACAGGGACCAAACCCTGCCCACAAAAAGCAAAGATAGTCATTGCAGATGACTGGACCAAAGGCTAACACAGTTCAGCCACAGTAGTAGGGTGACACAACACACATAGGAGGTACCCCTGAAGTGCCAGATTCTGGTGAACAGGGGACATTGTCCTGCAGGGCACTACAGGAACTCTTCTTCATAAGGCCACTACTTTCAAAAGCAGAAGACACAGCTGACTTTCCTAACACATAGAAACAGACACAGAGAATTAGACAAAATGAGGAGACAGTGGAATATATCCCAAATGAAAGAACAAGACAAAAATCACAGAGAGCTAAGTGAAATGGAGATAAGTAACATGGCCGATAGACCATTGAAAGTAATGGTCATAAAGATAATCACTGGACCTGAGAAAAGAGTGGAGGACCTCAATGAGAGCCTTAAAGAGATAGAAAACATAAAGAACCAATCAGAGATAAAGAACTCAATAACTTATTTTAAAAATACATGAGATGGAATAAATAGTAGACTAGAGGAGCAGAAGGACAGACCAGTGACATGGAGGACAGAATAATGAAAGACAATCACTCTGAACAGGAGAGAAAAAAGTGAAAATAGATTTAGGGAACTCAGCGACTCTATCAAACATAAGATATTCATATTATAGAGATCCCAGAAGGAGAAGAGAGAGAAAAGGAGGCGGAAAATGGATTTGAAGAAATAACAGCTGAAAACTTCCTGAATCTGGGGGAGGAAACCAAAATCTAGATCCAGGAGGCACAGGGAGCCCCCAACAAAATCAATTCAAGGAGGACCACACTAAGACAAATAGTAATTAAAATGGCAAAAAGTAGTCAAAGAGAATTTTAAAAGCATCAAGAGAAAAGAAAACAGTTTCATACAAAGGAAACCCCATAAAGCTATCAGCTGATTTTTAGCAGGAACTTTGCAGGCCAGAAGGGTATGTATGGCATGACATATTGAAAGTGTTGGAAGAAAAAAAACTGCAGATAAGAATGCTCTATCCAGCAAGGCTATCATTCAGAATAGAAAGAGAGATAAAGAGTTTCACGGACAAACAAAAGTTAAAGGAATTCATGACCACTAAACCAGCCCTGCAAGAAATGTTAAAAAGGACTCTTTCAATGGAAAGGAAAGACCATAACTAGGAGTAAGAAAAATAGGAAGCACAAAATCAGTAAAATCAAGTGTATCTATAAAAATCAGTCCAGGGATTCACAAAATGAAAGGATGTGAAGTATGATACCATATACCTAAAACGTGGGGGCAGAAAAGTAAAGAAAGAGTTCAAACTTAAGTGACCATCCACTTAACATAGGGTGATAAATGCCTGGATGTTATATACAAACCTAATAGTAAACACAAATAAAAAAACAGTAATAGATACGTGAAAAATAAAGAAATCCAAGTATATTGCTCAAGAAAGCCAGCAAACCATGAGAGAAGAGAGCAAGAGAAGAAAGGAACAGAAAACTACAAACATAACCATAAAACAAGTAACAAAATGGCAATAAGTACATACATCTCAGCAATTACTCTGAATGTAAATGGACTAAGTGCTCCGATTAAGAGACATAGGGTGAAGAAATGGATAAAGAAGAAAGACCCATCTATATGCTGCCTACAAGAGACTCATTTCAGACTTAAAAGATACATGCAGACTGAAAGTGAAAGGATGGGAGAGCATTTATCAGACAAATGGAAGTGAAAAGAAAGCTGGGTAGCAATATTCATATTAGACAAAATAGTCTTTAAAACAAAGACTGTAACAAGAGACAAAGAAGGACATAATCATAAATGGAACAATCCTACAAGAAGATATGACAATTGTAACTATGTGATGAGCACTGGTGTTATACGCAACTGATGAATTATTGAACACCACGTCTGAAACTAGTGATGTACTATATGTTGGCTAATTGAATTTAAATTAAAAAAAAAATTGTGCACCCAACATGGGAGCACTCAAATACACAAAGAAGCTAATAACAAACATAAAGAGAGTAATCCATAGCAATATAATAACAATAGGAGACTTTAACACCTTACTTACATGGATAGATCTTCCAAACAGAAAATCAATAAGGAAATAGCAGCTTTGAATAACACATGGGACCAGATGGATCTAACAGATATATTCACAACATTCCATTCTAAAACAGCAGAGTGCATATCTTTTTAAGTGCACATGGAACATTCTCTAGAATACACCACATATTAGTCCACAAAACAAATCTCAACAAATTCAAAAGGACTGATGTCATACCATGCACCTTTTCCAACCACAATGCTATGAATCTAGAAATCAACCACAAGAAAAAATTGGGAAACACCACAAATACAACAGATCAATGAAACCAGGAACTGGTTCTTTGAAAATATCAACAAAATTGATAAACCTCTAGCTAGACTCATCAAGAACAAAAGAGAAAGGAATCAAACAAAGTCACAAATAAGAGAGAGGAAATAACAACCAACACCACAGAAATACAACAATTATAAGAGAATATAATGAAAAAAATGTATGCCAACAAATTGGACAACCTAGAAGAAATGGATAAATTCCTAGAAACATCATCTACCAAAACTGAAGCAGGAAGAAATAGAAAAATTGAACAGACAAATTACCAGCAAGGAAATTGAGTGAGTAATCAAAAAATTCTCAACAACGAAAAGTGCAGGACAGATGGCTTCATAGGAGAATTCCACTAAACATTTAAAAAGAGTTAATACCTATTCTTCTCATACTTTTCTAAAAAATAGAAGAAAGAAAACTTCCAAATTCATTCTATGAGGTCAACATTACCCTGATACCAAAACCACACAAAGACACCACTAAAAAAGCGAATTACAGGCCATTATCTCTGATGAACATAGATGCAAAAATTCTCAACAAAGTACTAGCAAATTGAACCCAGTAATACATTAAAAAATCATTCACCATGGGGCACCTGGGTGGCTCAGTCATTAAGTGCCTGCCTTCAGCTCAGGTCATGATCCCAGGATCCTGGGATAGAGCCCTGAATCGGGCTCCCTGCTCAGCGGGAAGCCTGTTTCTCCCTCTCTCATTCTCCCTCTCACTGTATCTCCCTCTGTCAAATAAATAAATAAAAATCTTTAAAAAAAAATCATTCACCATGATCAATGAAATTTATTCCTGGGCTGCAAGGGTAGTTCAATATTCTCAAAGCAATCAGTGTGATACATCACATCAGTAAGAAAAAGGATAAGAACCATATGATCATCTCAATAGATGCAGAAAAAGCATTTGACAAAGTGCAATATCCATTCATGATAAAAACCCTCAACAAAATAGGTTTAGAGGAAACATACCTCAATGTAATAAAAGTCATATATGGAAAAAAACCACAACTAACTACTCAATGGTGAAGAACTAAGAGCTTTTTTCCCTCAGGCCAGGAGCAAGGTAAAGATGTCCACCCTCATCACTTTTAATCAACACAGTACTGGAAGTGCTAGCCACAGCAATCAGACAAGAGGAACAACTAAGCCAGGGGTGGGGAGGAAAATGGCAGAGGAATAAGGACCCCCTATTTCAAACTGAACACCCACGAAATCAGCCGGAGATGTAAGAAGATATATCCAGATCTATACCCACAGAATATCTCTGGCGGCTGGTTACAAGGTATGAAGCAGGGAGCCATGATTCTTTGGGCAGATATTGGAAGATAAATGGAAGGGGGAGGGAGCTACTGTAAGTGCTGGCACCAGGAAGGTGAAATAACACAGGAGGGCAAAAGCCTCCTGCGCTGGGACCAGGCACAGACTTGCACACAGTATTGGTATTGGCAGGCAGAGGACTTTAGGGCAGTCCCCCAGAGTGAAACCTGGAGCTGCGGGGGCATGCGTGCAAACTGAGGGCAGCTGGGTTTTAGAAGCACAAAGGGCAGAGATGTGCCTGGACCTGGAAGCAAGGGCTGGGAATGCTGCTGTGGGGCACACAACCCAGGACACTACGGTTTTTAGCAGCACAGACAAAAATGGAGTCAGTGTGGCCTGGAGGTCTTTCTGGAGAACAGATCACGATCTCTTTGTTCTGAGACAGAAGTTTGGATATGGTCACTTCTGCTCTTACTCTTGGAAGAGATGTAGAAAACCACCAGGGAAAGCCATCAGAGAACAAAAGCCACCCAAAACTGTTTTTCACTGAGCCCATCCCCCCACCCCCACAGGGGGCAGGGCAACTCTGCCCAAACAGGGTTGCCTGAGTAACAGTGCGGCAGGCCCCTCCCCCAGAAGACAGGCTGGAAGAACAAGAGGCTGACAGCCCTAAGGTCCCTATAAAACAGGTGCATCTTGCTTGGGTTGTGGTCAATAGTTTGGACTCTGTACATTCCCTCAACCACCCCTCATCAGAATGACTAGAAGGAGGAACCCCAACACAGGAAAAATTCAGAGACTGTGACCTCTGCCACAGAATTAATGGATATGGATATAAGCAAGATGTCAGAAATAGACTTCAGGGTAACAGTTATGCAGACAATAGCTAGGTTGGAGAAAACCATTAATGGCAACATAGATTCTCTAAGGGAAGAAGTGAGAGCTGATCTGGCAGAACTTAAAAATGCTATCATTGAGATCCAATCTAATCTAGATACTCTAACAGCAAGGGTAAATGAAGCAGAAGAACTAGTGATCTAGAAGACAAATTGATAGAAAAGAAGGATCAGGAGGAGGCCTGGAACAAACAGCTTAGAATCCATGAAAACGAGAATTAGAGAAATAAATGACACCATGAAACGTTCCAATGTCAGAATTATTGGCTATGCCCCCAACATGGAAGCAGCCAGCTGTTAACCAAAATAAAGAGACATATTGATAATAACACGTTAGTTGTAGGGGACCTTAACACCCCACTCACAGCAATAGACAGATTATCTAAGCAGAAAATCAACAAAGAAACAAGAACTTTGAATGACACACTGGACCAGATGGACCTCATAGATATATACAGAACATTCCACCCCAAAACAACAGAATACTCATTCTTCTTGAGCGCACATGGAACTTTCTCCAGAAAAGACCACATACTGGATCACAAATCAGGTCTCAACTGATACCAAAAGATTGAGATTATTCTCTGCATATTCTCAGACCACAATGTTTTGAAACTGGAACTCAATCACAAGAAAAAGTTTGGAAGAAATTCAAACACTTGGAAGCTAAAGACCATCCTGCTCAAGAATGTTTGGGTCGACCAGGAAATCAAAGAAGAACTTAAACAATTCATGGAAACCAATGAAAATGAAAACACATTGGTCCAAAACCTATGGGATACGGCAAAGGCATATTTCCCTAAGGGGGAAATACATAGCCATCCAAGCCTCACTCAAAAAAACAGAAAAATCCAGGATACACAAACTGTCTTTACACCTTAAAGAACTGGAGAATCAACAACAAATTAACCCTAACCCATGCATGAGAAGGGAAGTAATTAAGATTAGAGCAGAGATCAATGGATTAGAAGCCAGAAATACAGTAGACCACATCAGCGAAACCAGAAGCTTGTTCTTTGAAAGAGTTAATAAGATTGATAAACTACTGGCCAGACTTATCCAAAAGAAAAAGAGGACCCAAATTAGTAAAATTATGAATGAAAGGGGAGAGATCCTGACTAACACCAAGGAGATAGAAACAATAATCAGAAATTATTATCAATAGCTATATGCCAGTAAGTTAAACAACCTAGAAGAAATGGATGCATTCCGGGAAACCTACAAACTTCCAAGACTGAAACAGGAAGAAACTGATAACCTGAATAGACCAATAAATACCCAGTAATGAGGTTGAAGTAGTGATCAAAAACCTCCCTAAAAACAAGAGTCCAGGACCTGATGGATTCCCTAGGGAATCCTACCAAACATTCAAGGAAGAAATAAACCTATTCTCCTGAAGCTGTTTCAAAAAATAGAAACAGAAGGAAAATTTCCAGACACTTTCTATGAGGCCAGAATTACCTTGATCCCCAAACCAGGCAAAGACCCCACCAAATGGAGAATTTCAGATCAATATCCCTAATGAATATGGATGCCAAAATTGTCAACAAGATCCTAACTAATAGGATCCAACAGTACATTAAAAGGATTATCCACCACCACCAGGTGGGATTTATCCCTGGAATGCAAGGGGGGTTTAACATTCACAAATCAATCAATGTGATCAAACAAATTAATAAGAGAAGAGAGAAGAACCAAGTGGTTCCCTCAATTGATGCAGAAAAAGCATTTGACAAAATACAGCATCTTTTCCTGATCAAAACTCTTCAGAGTACAGGGATAGAGGGTACATTCCTCAATTTCATGAAATCCATCTGTGAAAAACACACAGCAAATATCGTTCTCAATGGGGAAAAGCTGAGAGACTTTCCCTTAAGATCAGGAACATGACAAGGATGCCCACTCTCACCACTATTGTTCAACATAGTACTAGAAGTCCTAGCAACAGCAATCAGACAAAAAAAGAAATAATAAAAGGTATTCAAATTGGCAAAGAAGAAGTCAAACTCTCTCTCTTTGCAGATGACATGATACTTTATGTGGAAAACTCAAAAGACTCCACCCATAAATTACTAGAACTCATACAGCAATTCAGTAATGTGGCAGGATACTAAATCTATGCACAGAAATCAGTTTCTTTCTCATACACTAACAATGAAACTGTAGAAAGAGAAATTAGAGAATTGATTCCATTTACAATAGCACCAAAAATCTTAAGATACCTTGGAATAAACCTAACCAAAGAGGTAAAGGATATATACTCTAGGAACTCCAGAACACTCATAAAAGAAATTGAAGAAGACATAAAAAGATGGAAAAACATTCCATGCTCATGGATTGGAAGAATAAACATTGTTAAAATGTCTATGCTGCCCAGAGCAATCTATACTTTCAATGTCATCCCGATCAAAATACCATTGACATTTTTCAAAGTGCTGGAACAAACAATCCTAAATTTGCACGGAACCAGAAAAGACCCTGAATTGCCAAGGAAATGTTGAAAAAGAAGAACAAAGCTGGGGCATCACGTTGCCTGATTTCAAGGTATATTACAAAACCGTGATCACCCAGACAGCATGGTACTGGCACAAAACAGACACATAGAGCAATGGAACAGAATAGAGAGCCCAAATATGGACTCTCAACTCTATGGTCAAATAATCTTCAACAAAGCGGGAAAAAATATCCAATGGGAAAAAGACAGTCTCTTCAATAAATAGTGCTGGGAAAATTGGACAGCTATATATATAAGAATGAAATTTGACCATTCACTTACACCATACACAAAGGTAAACTCTAAATGGATGAAAGATCTCAAGGTGAGACAGGAATCCATCAAAATCCTAGAGGAGAACATAGCCAGTAACCCCTTCAACATCAGCCACAGCAAATTCTTTCAAGACACATCTCCAAAGGCAAGGGAAAAAAAAAGTGAAAATGAACTTTTGGGACTTCATCAAGATAAAAATCTTCTGCACAGCAATGGAAAGAGTCAACAAAACAAAGAGCAACCCACGGAATGGGAGAAGATATCTGCAGATGACATGACAGACGAAGGGCTGATATCCAAGATCTATAAAAAACTTTTCAAACTCAACACCCAAAAAACAAATAATCAAGTCAAAAAATGGGCAGAAGACATGAACAGACACTTCTCCAAGGATGACATACAAAGGGCTAAAAGACACATGGAAAAATGTTCATCATCGTTAGTCATCAGGCAAATTCAAATCAAAATCACATTGAGATACTACCTTATACCAGTTAAGATGGAAAAAATTGACAAGGCAAGAAACAACAAATGTTGGAGAGAGGCTGTGGAGAAAGAGGAACCCTCTTGCACTGATGGTGGGAATGCAAGTTGGTATAGCCACTTTGGAAAACAGTGTGGAGGTTCCTCAAAAAAATTAAAAATAGAGCTACCCTATGACCCTTCAATTGCACTACTGGGCATTTACCCCAAAGATACAGATGTAGTGAAAAGAAGAGCCATATGCACCCCAATGTTCATAGCAACAATGTCCACAATAGCCAAACTGTGGAAAGAGTCGAGATGCCCTTCAACAGACAAATGGATAAAGAAAGTGTGGTCCATATATACAATGGAATATTATTCAGCCATCAGAAAGGATGAATACCCAGCTTTTGCATTAACATGGATGGGATTGGAGGAGATTATGCTGAGTGAAATAAGTCAAGCAGAGAAAGTCAATAATCATATAGTTTCACTTATTTGTAGAATATAAGGAATAACCTGGAAGACATTAGGGGAAGGAAGGGAAAAATGAAGGGGGAGAAATTGGTGGGGGAGATGAACCATGAGAGACTATGGAGTCCCAGAAACAAATGGAGGGTTTTAGAGGGGGTAAGATGGGGGGATGGGTTAGCCTGGTGATGGATATTAAGGAGGGCACGTATTGCATGGAGCACTGGGTGTTATACGCAAACAATGAATCTTGAAACACTACATCAGAAACTAATGATGTACTGTATGTTGACTAACATAATAAAAAAATAAAGTTTAGCTCCTAAAAAAAGTTATATATTTCCAGTTAAAAAAAAAGAATAGAAAAGAGGCATCCAAATTGGCAAGGAACAATTACTACTTTCACTGTTTGCAGATGACATGATACTATACATAGAAAATCTGAAAGACTCCCCCCAAAAATTACTAGAACTGGTAAATGAATTTGGTAAGGTCAAGGATATACAATTAATATAGAGAAATCCATTGCATTTCTATATACTAATAATGAAGTAGCAGAAAGAGAAATTAAGAAAACAATCCCAGTTGCAATTGCACTAAAAATAATAAAATACCTAGGAGTAAACTTAACCAAGAAGGTAAAAGACAAGTACTCTGAAAACCATAAAGTACTCATAAAGGTATTCAGGACAACACAAAGAAATGGAAAGATATTAGATGCTCACAGTTTGGAAGAACAAATATTGTTGAAATGCTCATACTACTCAAAGCAATCTACAGATTTAATGCAATCCCAATAAACCAACAGCATTTTCCACAGAACTGGAAGAAATAATCCTAAAATTTGTGTGGAACCACAGAAGACCCCAAATAGCCAAAGCTATCTTGGAAAAGAAGAACATAACTAGAAGTGTCACAATTGCAGATATCAATATATACTACAAAGTTGTAGTAATCCAAACAGTATGGTAGTGGCACAAAAATAGATATATAGATCAATGGAACAGAATAGAGAGCCCAGAAATAAACTTATGATTATATGGTCAATTAATCTATGACAAAGGAGGCAAGAATATGCAATAGAAAAAAGTCTCTTTAACAAATGGCGCTGGAAAAAACAAAACAAAACAAAACAAATGGCGCTGGGAAAACTTGACAGGTCAATGCACAAAGAATGAAACTGGATTACTTTCTTATGCCAAACACAGAAATAAAGTCAAAATGGATTAAAGATCTAAACATGAGACATGAATCCATAAAATTCTTAGAAAAGATCACTTGTAGTAATTTCTCTGACATCAGTCATAGCAACATTTTTCTAAATATGTCACTGGAGGCAATGGAAATAAAAGAAAAAAATAAACTACCAAGACTACATCAAAATAAAACGCTTCTGCACAGTGAAGGAAATAATTAACAAAATAAAAGACAGACGACTGAATGGGAAAAGATATTTGCAAATGACATATCCAATAAAGACTTAGTATCCAAAATCTATAAAAAATTATATAACTCTACACCAAAAAAACCCCAACCATCCAATTAAAAAATGGGAAGAAGACATTTCTCCAAAGACCTATAGATGGCCAACAGACACATGAAAAGATGTTCAACATCACTTATCATCAGGAGAATGCAAATCAACACTATAATGATATATCACCTGACACTTGTCAGAATGGCTATGATTCAAAACACAGGAAACAAGCATTGGCAAGGATGTGGAGAAAAAGCAACCCTCATGCACTACCAGTGGTAATATAAACTTGTGTAGCCACTGTGGGAAACAGTAGGGAGGTTCCTCAAAAAATTAAAAATAGAAATACCATATGATCCAGTAATTCTACCATTGAGTATCTACCCCCAAAATATGAAAACACTGATTTGAAAAGACATATGCACTCTATATTTATTGTAGCATTATTTATATTAGCTAAGATATGGAAAAAGCTCAAGTATCCATCAACAGATGAACGGATAAGAAAAAGTAATTTTACACACACACACACACACACACAAGAATATTACTCAGCCATAAAAAAGAATGAAATCTTGAGGTGTGCAATAACATGGATAGATCTAGAGAATATAATGCTAAGTGAAATAAGTCAGTCAGGGAAAGACAAAGATCATATTATTTCACTCATATGTGGAATTTAAGAAATAAAAGATAAAAAGATAAACCAAAGAGAGAGAGAGAGAGAGGGAAGGAGAAAGACTCTTAACTATAGAGAACTGATGGTTACCAGAAGGCAGGTGGGTGGAGGGATGGGTGATATAGGTGAAGGGGATTAAGAGTATAGTTATCATGATGAGCACTGAGTAATGTTTAGAATTGATGAATCACTATATTGCACATTGGAAACTAATATAACACTGTATATTAACTACACTGGAATTAAAATTAAAAAAAAGATTTATATAGTAAAGAGGTCACACTCTGTTTTAGAACAAGACTTCTGCTAAACTATTTTAAAGAGAATCTTAATATGGTACCGGCACAAAAACAGACTCCTAGATCAATGGAACAGAATAGAGAACCCAGAAATGGACCTCAACTCTATGGTCAACTAATCTTCAGCAAAGCAGGAAAGAATATCCAATGGAAAAAAGACAGTCTCTTGAACAAATGGTGTTGGAAAATTGGACAGCCACATGCAGAAAAATAAAAGTGGGCCATTTCCTTACACCGTACAAAAAAAAATAGACTTAAAATGGATGAAAGACCTCAATGTGAGATAGGAATCCATCAGAATCCTAGAGAACATAGGCAGTAACCTCTTTGACCTTGGCTGTAGCAACTTCTTGTTGCTTCTTGTAGCAAGGGAAACCAAAGCAACAATGAACTATTGGAGGTGCCTGGGTGGCTCAGTCCGTTAAGCATCTGACGTCAGCTCAGGTCATGATTTCAGGGTCCTAGGACTGAGCCTTGTAGGGCCCCATACTAAGTGGGTAGTGGGTAGTCTGCTTGTCCTTCTCCCTCTCCCTCTCCCCCTCCCCCCACTTATGCTCACTCTCTGTCAAATAAATAAATAAATCTTTAAAAAAAGAACTATTGGGACTTCATCAGGATAAAAAGCTTTTGCAGAGCAAGGGAAACAATCAACAAAACTAAAAGGCAACCTACTGAATGGGAGAAGATATTCACAAATGACATATCAGATAAAATACAGCATACTATAAAAAAGTATAGCATTATATAGATAGTAGGGTATAGCTATAGTATAGTATCCAAAACCTATAAAGAACTTATCAAACTCAAACACCCAAAAACCAAAACAAAACAAATCCAGTCAAGAAATGGGCAGAAGACACGAACAGACATTTCCCCAAAGAAGATATCCAAATGGCAACAGACACATGAAAAAAAGTTCAACATCACTTGGTATCAGGGAAATACAAATTAAAACCAGAGTGAGAAACCACCTCACACTGATCAGAATGGCTAAAATTAGTAACTCAGGAAACAACAAATGTTGGTGAGAATTTGAAGAAAGGGGAGCCCTCTTGCAGTACTGGTGCGAATGCAAACTGATGCAGCCACTCTGGAAGACAATACAGAGGTTCCTCAAAAAGTTAAAAATAGAGGTATCTGATGACCCAGCAATTGCACTATTAGGTATTTATCCAGAAAATACAACATAGTGATTTAAAGGGGCACAGGTACCCCAATGTTTATAGCAGCAATGTCCATCATCACTAAAGTATGGAAAGAGCCTAGATGTCTATGGACAGATAAATGGATAAAGAAGATGAGTACACACACACACACACACACACACACACACACACACACACTGGAAAATTACTCAGCATCCAAAAGAATGAAATCCTGCTATTTGCAACAACATAGATGGAACTAGAGGGTATTACGCTAAGTGAAATAAGTCAGTCAGAGAAAGAAAACTACCATATGATTTCATTCATATATGGAATTTAAGATACAAAACAGATGAACATAGGGGGAGGGAAGGAAAAATAAGATGAAAACAGAGGGAGGCAAATCATAAGTCTCATAACTATAGGGAAAAAACTGAGGGTTGCTGGTGGGGGAGGAAGGTGGGGAGATGCGGTAATTGGGTAATGGGTATTAAGGAGGGCACTTGATGTAATGAGCACTGTGTATTATACGCAACAAATGAATCACTAAATTTTACCCCTGAAACTAATAATACACTATATGTTAACGAAATTGAATTTAAATTAAAAAATAGACTCTCCTCTGTTTTTAAAATTAACTCCAAAGAAAGACCCATGGCCTCCATTGATAACCCATTAAATTAATAACCCTTTCTCCTGGGATTTAGGTTCATCTATTGTTATAGCCAAGTCAAACTTATGAGTTTAGATGAACTAGCCTGACATACTCCCCTGGGGTGTAGACATTCTTATATGTGATGATTACATTAGGTATGTACTTTTAGAAGATAATTCCTTTATCCTTATTTTTTATACTCCTTAATTATCTTGATTGCTTTCCTCTAAACCCTTCAAAGTTCTCTGAATACTAAAAATATGAGTTTGGTTTTGGCTATGATTATCTAGGGGTCAGACTTCTCATTTTGGACTCTGTAGGAAATATGAAAACATTGAAATAGTTTTCAACTTTTTTCCCTTGTAAAATATGCCATGGGTGACTTCACATGTATAATAGAATATTAAAATGGACATTTCTGCCAAGATCCAAAGATATAATCAATGCTGCATTCCAAGGGAGGAGATAATTCTAATGCAGAATTTCCAAAGGGGTAAACTGGTTAGATGATTCTTAAAGCCCCACCTACATAAAAGTCATGAAAAGGTTGAGAAAGTAGAGGTGGTTTCAGGATGTATAAGGATTTCTTCGGAGAGTGTTGTGTTGGGTTTTACCTCTACGGAGGTAGGTTGGGAGGGTGACTTCTTCTTCATCTCAGATTAAGAGAAAGATTTAACAGATGGCATGAGGAATTCGATGCAGGTCCCCTGTGGTTAACACAGTAGACTAGTGTCTAATGATTACATGGAAAATCTAAAAGTGAGACCAGCCAGCCTGCTGATGTTCCAACCACAGGAGTGAAGGAGAGGTATCTGTGTTGGTTGACCTTTCTTTCTAGTGTATGTTGGGCAGTGAACACTATTTGTCACAGACCAGATGTGGGATATGCAAGGCAAAACTGGCGTGGAGTCTGGGGTTCAAATTGTTATCAGTGTCTGTTTCTCCTTTCTCCATCTCTCAGTGTTGCTTTTTGTGTGTTCAATCTATTCTCAGGCTCTCTCTTTGTAATTACAAGATGGCTGTCAGAAGTTCCTGGGGCTAATCCTTCAAAGCTTCAAAACCAGTGAAACAGAGCAAGAATCTTTATCCCACTGTTCTTAGCACAAGGCCTGAGATATGCTTCTGTTGGACTGGATTATGTCATTTACTTGGTCCTGAACAAAGGCCAGGTTGAGATCACCCATGGAACTGGGAAATGTGTCCTATCCAGCAGGCTGAGAGTGGGAAAGAGGTAGATCCCCACATGAATGTTAGGGTCATGCCAGAGAAAGGGGGTATAGATGCCAGAAAGACCAGCTATAAATGTTCTTACACACCTACTATTTCTGCTGCTGTTATACACTTTTCCCTTTTGTGTGTGTGTGTGTGTATGTGTGTGTGTATTTAGAATTAAAAAAAAAGGATTTAGTGAAATCTTCTACAAGATTAAATTGAGGCCAGCTCCAGAAAAAGTGAGATGAAAATGTTTTGTCAAGAATTTGGAACATTTATTGGAGGTACAGGAAAGCTGAAAAGTTAGGGAAGTGCATGGTCTGAACTTGGAAGACCTACAACAAGACTTTATTGCAAATCTTTGTGAATGAGATGGACATTTAAGATTCATGTTGTCTCTAACATTTTCATGTTAACAAATAGCCCACAAAGATAGTGCTTGATGTGTGCTACATCTTTGAGCAAAAATTGTTCTTCATATAAGTCCTCTGATAATGTTCTTTCACTGTACTCTGTATTTCCTTTCATAATAGGAAACAGTTTTCTACTACAGTTATTGGTAGGGTTATTTATATTTCACACTAGATTGTAAATTCCATGAGGGCAAGAGCCATGTCCATTTTGGTCACCTTCGGGTCA
Organism: Ailurus styani; assembly: GCA_002007465.1. Classification (NCBI taxonomy): domain Eukaryota; kingdom Metazoa; phylum Chordata; class Mammalia; order Carnivora; family Ailuridae; genus Ailurus; species Ailurus styani. Next base: position 1,476,750 of record LNAC01000106.1, read on the forward strand.
CCAGTATTTTGTGAAGTGCCTGGCAACTAGTAGATGTTCAGTAAATGTTTGCTGAATGGATAACTGAATAAATATTGTCCTCTTATTCCTACAGGATGACTTGGGAAAGGTAGTGTTGCTATGGGGGGGGAGGACCTGCTTGTCTTGGCAACCAGTTTGCCTGCTTGTCTTGGCAACCAGTCTGCTGTGGTCCATGTTGGGCTATCTGTTACTCAAAGCATTTATTATAACTCTGTGTCAAGAATCTGCTTTCAAGATATGGCACATGAAGAAAAAAGAACACTGCCTAGTATGTAGTAGATATTTGTAACTGAGAGGCATTTTTAAAGGAGGGAAGTTATTTATAAGATTAATAAACGGACCCTTTGGTAGTCAGTCAAAATTATATTTACATATTATGTGCATTTTTATGTTTTGATTTAAAACACCTATCTTACAAGTGTAAGTATGATATCATAAACTTTCCCCTCATGTAACATAATCTTCATAGCCATCATTTAATGGCTATTTTTGTGAGTAGATTGCCCATAAGACAATCATACTCCTATTGTTGAACACTTAGTTGCTTCTAATTTTCCCAGTGTTGTCAATACAGGGAGCAACAGCTCTATGCCTATAGCTTTAACCATCCTTTTGGTATTTTTCTAGAAAGGTTTCCCTGGGGTAGTATTCCAGACTGGTGGCTCAGGGAATGAGGTGTTAAACTGATTTTTAAACACGGGATGTTTTCAGAAATCTGGAGATGAGTCTGTACTCTGTCCACTGAAAATCATGCTGCAGGTGAAGTCTCAAAGTAGGAGTCCCTGTGATATCAAGCCCCCACCTGGGCGCCTACTCCAGAGCAAAGAGTCTTTGCCACTATAAGGAAAGAAAGTTAGACAGTCTGGGTTGTTGATTTTCTTTCATTTCCATTAACATGTTTATTTTGGGATATGTGTTTTTTAAAATATAAGCATTATTTTTAGAACAGTTTAGATTTTTAGAAAAATTATGAAGATACTACAGAAAGTTTCCAAATACCCAACGCCAAGTTTGCATAATTATTAACATCTGACGTTAGTATGGTACATTTATGTTATATTGGTATATTATTAGATTTGTCTACTTTTATTTTTCAAAATTAAAATTATAAGGCTTTTATTTCAATAAAGCAGCATTCAAGTAATCCTAAAGTTAAAGAAAGGAAAATAGAAAGGAACAAAGAAAGACAGATGCTTCTTGTGAGGATCTGGAAAGTAGTCCTTATCTTTTGTTCTACTTAAAAAAAAAAAGTCAATGTATAAGATAATATACAGGATGGCGGAATTTGGAAGCCTTCTATTTTTAAGAAATTTCCATTAGCAATTGCTTACTATATTTTTCATTGTTATTGTTGAGAACTAACTTTCGTGTTTTCCAAAATATTACTGTTCTTTTCTTTTTGTATTTTTGCTTTAATTCTGCTAAAATCTTCTATTTTAGTAAATTCATTTTGAATTAAAAATATTTAAAAATAATGTCTTGATCTCCCTCCCCCCCATTATAATCTTTAGACATTATTGTCAAACTGACTTGCAATGCTTCTTGGGTTGTCCTTTTCTACCTTATAAATAATTTCCTATCACCTCTCCTGAGAACAATCTGCTGGTTGAAGAATGCTGTTCAGAACTCCTGCCTGAAAAAAGTCGAGAAGATGAAAGTTGTCTTTCTCATTTTTCCTTTTCACTTTCATGGTTACTTGTTTTCCTCTTTGGTTTCTTCAATCTCCAAGTGTGGTCTGAGGTTCCTAGGATGGCCCCCAATGATCCCTGCCTCCAGGTATTCATGGCCTAGTATAATTTCCTCCCATTCCCTCCCCTCTGACTTTCTAGTAGACTTTGTCTCTCTTACTAGCTTTTATGAAATAAATTGTGAAGGGGCCCACATGAAAAGGAACTGAAGGTTGCCTCTGGTCAACGGTCAGTGAATAATTGAGGCCCTCATTATGACAATATTCAAGGTACTGAATCCTGCCAATAACCATGTAACACACTCATGTAATCTTCCCCAATTGGGCCATTAGTTGAGACCCCAGCCCTGACCACGGTCTTGATTACAGCCTCATGAAAGACCATGAAGCAGAGGACCCAGCTAGTTAGTGTCTAGATTCCTGACTCACAGGAAACTCTGTTGTTAGCTGTTAAATTCAGAAGTAATTTTTTTTTTAAAGATTTTATTTCTGTATTTGACACAGAGAGAGAGAGAGATCACAAGTAGGCAGAGAGGCAGGCAGAGAGAGGAGGAAGCAGGCTCCCTACCGAGCAGAGAGCCCGATGCGGGCCTTGATCCCAGGACCCTGAGATCATGACCTGAGCCGAAAGCAGAGGCTTTAACCCACTGAGCCACCCAGGCGCTCCACGGAAGTAATTTTTAAATATAGTAATAGATAACTAATATACCAATGTTTCCTCTACTCCAAAGAATGTGATAAATCACAAACAAGTCACCCTTGAATAAATATTATATTTCTCAAGGCAATAGTAATGACAATTAAAAAATTTAGGCACTATGAACCCTCAATAGAAAAGATATTTTTAGCACATTCTTAGAGTATAAAGTAGTAAGAGATCTCAGAGATGGTCTGGTTAATGTTTCTAGGAGTCTTCCACAGAAAACAGAACTCCTGAGTTTTTCTTTGAAAACTCTCCTGAGTTTCTTTGAAACTCCCAGCCTTCTTTATTTTATAAAACGCCTCTCTTGGCACTCAGCTGATAAGCGTAAAAGACCAGAAATTTAGGAGTCAACCTTCATTTCCTTCTCTTGTATCCACCCCTTCACCAATATAATCAATCATCGCCAAGCCTATTAATTCTGTCTCCAAAACATGCCTTAGATCGGTCTACTTTTACCACTGCCATCACACTGGTCTTATTTTTCTCAAGTGTCACTTGGAACTGCTATCACAGCTTTTGTGGTAGGTGGCATAACGCTTCTCCTATCCCACCAAAGATGTGTATGCTTTAATCCCCAGAATCTGTGAATATGTTACCTTACATGGCAAAAGGGACTTGGCCAGTGTGATTAAGAGTATGCACCTTCAGTTGGTAAGATTATGCTGCATTATCTGGGTGGGCCCTACCTAATTTTTACGTGTCCTTAAAAGCAAAGAGTATTTCTTAATTGAGTCAGAGACATGCAATGAAAGCAAGAGGAGACATATGAAGCATGAGAAAGAGCCCACTGTCACTGGCTTTGAGAGAAAGGCTACCACACACCAAGGAATGTGGGTGATTCTAGAAGCTGAGAATGATCCAAGCTTACAGCCAACAAGAAAACAGTTCTACAACCTGAGAGAACAGAGTTCTGCCAACAACCCAAATGAGCAAGTAATTGATTTACCTCTAGAGCCTCTAGAAAGGAATGGAGTCCTGCTGATTTTAACTCAGTGAGACCCATGTCAGACATCAGAACTTCAGAACTGTAGGATAATAAATTTCTATTGTTTCAGCCACCAAGTTTCTGAATAATTTAGTACAGCAGCAGCTGAAAACTAATATAGCTTCTTATTCTTCCTAAGTATTTTCTTGGCTTTCCAAACCGTTCCTCGCAGGACGGCAAGAGTGACCCTTTTAAAAGACCAATTCCATCTATTCCATCTATCAGGACTTCTGGTTTAAATTCCTTTCCATTCTAATTAGAATAAAACCTAAGCTCTTCTTTGTGGTCCTGAAGCTCTGCAAGATCTGGCTCCTGCCAATCTCTCCAGTGCCACCCCCAGAAGTCACTCCTGCTCTGTGCCTCCCTGGCCTTTTTATTCTTTGAGCTTGTTAATCAGCTTCACACCCCGGGGTTTTCACAGATGCGGTATTTTGCCTGGAATGCCTTCCTCTGTTCTTCACATGCCCTTCTCTTCAAATGTTAACTTAAGTGATAATAATTATATGAGAATCTTATAAATTATATTAGTAGCACTTAAGGTACTATGATATCTTGATACGATATTAGAGAGGCCTTTTTCCACTATCTTATCTGAACATGCCCTGTTGGCATTATTTTATATTTAAAAACCTATTTATTTCCTTCACAGCACTTTTTTCAACTTGGAATCATGTATCTGTTTATTTGTTGCTTATTTATTGTCTATCTCCTTGACTAAACTCTAGGTTCTTGGGAGAATAGGGATGATGCTTATTCTAGTATCCCAAATACCCAGCACACAATCTGGCATATAGTAGATGCTCAATAAAAAGTAGATCTTTGGGTTTTTGGTTTTTTTTGTGTGTGTGTGTGTGTGTGAATAAATGGATATTACTTCCATAGGTTTGTAGACATTTTTTCCAGGGAAATGGTTTTGTGGTCAAATAAGTTTTGGGAATTTGAAGTTAAAGTTAAACAGATTTTTTTTACTGCAGGACTTTTCCGATGTTTTAATTTGCTAATGAATTATCCATTGCTAATGGATCACAAGTCTCTAAATGGGGGCTATTGTTTGTAGCATTCCTCTTACTCATCTGACCTAGAACTTCTTTTTTGAAGTCAGTATGACTTAGGACTGTTCTGTGATATGTAATTTGGTGAAGGCTGATATAGTTCAAGGTCTTCGTTTTCTACACAAGGACACCATGACCCAGGAAGATTCACTGACTTGTCTAGGGTTATACTGTGAATTTTTGTAGCAGTCAGGTCTTTCATGAAAGTCTAAACACTTAAGAATGTCTATAGCATCTTTAAATGATTAGCTGAACCAATAGAGTTATGTTTACAGTAAAATTATAGATGAGAGTTTAGAGCAGACTGTATCAAGGAATTTGGCCTCCTTTGGAAATTGCCATTTTTGATAAAAATACCACAACAGAGAAAAAGTTATTCAGACCCCATAATTTAAAAATGCTACCACACCCCCTCATCCATGCCCAGATCAAAACAAAAATTCATACAATTTAATTTGCCCCAACTGCCTGGGATATGAAGGAATCATGAAAGAGGCATAAAGCAAAGTCTGGCTTTTATTTCCTTACCTGACTGCTATGTTATTGTAGAAATTCTTGTGTGGAAATTCTGCAAATGTCTGCGAGTAAAATTTGTAGGTTCACTCTCAACATAGGGAATCATGTGTGATTAAGTACCTGGTTTTGGGGGTGCCTGGGAGGCTCAGTCGTTGAACATCTGTCTTCGGCTCAGGTCATGATCCTAGGGTCCTGGGATCAAGCTCCGCGTCGGGCTCCCTTCTTGGTGGGAAGCCTGCTTCTCCTTCTCCCACTCCCTCTACTTTTGTTCCCTCTCTCGCTGTGTCTTGTTCTCTGTCAAATAAATAAATAAAATCTTAAAAAAAAAAAAAGTACCTGGCTTTGGAGTCCTACAGCTATAGGCTAGAAACCTTTTCCCATCCCTTACCACCTGCATGACATTTAGCACATCACGCCAAACCTCTCCAAGCCTCTGTTTTGTTATCTGAAAATAGGAGTAACAGTAATCCTACCTCATAGGGTTCTGGAGATGAGATGATGCATGTAAATCACTCAGCACATTGCCAGGCACCAGCAAACCCTTATAAATGTTAGTATTTTTAGGAGAAAGGCTTTAGGTGTGCCACTGGTAAGTGTTTGAGGGATTGGTGAAAATAATGAGATGGGTTCCTAGGTTGCTCAGTGAGGTCCATTGATTGATTCAGGATCTTCTTATTAAGACTGTGGTGAATTTGCAAAGCATGCCTTCTGCTTTGGTCTGGAAAAATAACAACTAAGAGAAAATAGAGTCCACCTGGAATTTCCATCTAGTTTGCTTCTTGACCTCTTAAGATTTTGCCTGCAGATCTGGAGTAAGATTGTCTGACCTACTGTAGCATAAACACACCTTGGCCGTGAATTAATGACAAGCAGCATAGTTAACACCTTGTATTACGAAGAGGTTTACATGGTTCACTTGACAAAACAGCCATTCATTTGACTTTCTGAGGCTGGTTTTTCAGCTGTGTGAGGGCAGATGTAGAGTACCTTTACTAGGGCTAGCGCAGTTCTCCTAAGGCATGGGCTTTCTAGGATCTTTTGAATGCTCAGGGTGTTTAGTGAGGTCTCTCTATTTTGGCAGGTTGAAACCTGAATATTTCCAAATCCTGTGGGAACTCTGATAATGGCTCAGCCCACAGCTCCCCTTAGTTGTTCTCTCCCTGGCTTCATAGAGTCATACATGTGCATCAAAGACTCAAGGAGTCCCCTGAGTGGATTTCTGGAACTTCTATTTATTCCCTTCTAGCACTTCTCTCAACTTGGAATTAATGTATTTGTGCAGACAAATTACATAGCCCCTTTCTCTCCAGTATTCTGCCCCATGAATTCCAGCTGCCTCCATAGCCCTGAATTTTGACCTGTTTCCTTAGCACCCTACCCTGAGATTTGTAAAGCACTTCCAGGCTCAACTTGTTTGTCTCCCTTCTCTCAAGGATAAGATTTTGCCTGTTGTCCAACATCTGAAAACAGTTATTCATATGTCTTGTCAAGTTTTATAGTGTTTAGGAGGATAGGTTTCTCTGTTGTGGCCAGAAGTGGAAGTCCTTTCCCACTTTTAGTTTTTATTACTTTACCAGAGGGTCTCTACCTTGAAGAATCCCCACCCCCACTTCCCCCAATACTGTAGTGGGAATTTGCTCTTACACCTTACACTCTTGTGAAGTTTCTCTTATAGTGAGGCCTTGAGTAGAACACATGGGGATGGACCACAGAATCGGTCTATCATCAGAGATCAAAACCAAATGATCTACCAGGAACTGAAACAGTACTTGTAGCTATGTGCTTGATAAATCTAGCATAGCCACAAGTACTGAGATTCTAGACCATACACATGATAGCATTTTGGCCTATGTGATGGGTTCATTCCTGAACTCATTTCTAATCAAACTTGATTTTATTGGTTAGTTATATTGGTTATGTTGGTTTTAATTGGAATCACTGGAACCTATGCTCATTTCCATGTTCTTAAGCTAGAGAGACCTGAACTTATCAGGAAAGGACCTGGCTTTCCTATGTTGGGAGAATCCTTTCAGGCACGGGGTCATGCAAGAACACTTTTCTTTAGTCATTTTAAGCACATTAATTATGATGAAATGAGCTAACAAATCTATTTCTATGCCAATTTCTTTGATATAATTTGAAGTGAGAAGTAATCACATATTTATATCTTTCATAAGGAAGTACCAACAAAAATGGACTCTTCCCATAATATGACTAGGTGAAGAAAAATGCAACAAAATATGATTTAAAGGGCTCAGAGGCTTTCAGTCATCTTTTTGCTTAATATATAAAAGATAATATAAAAATTGAAAAAAATTCAAGAAAAATAATTAGTTTGTTTTTCTTCTTCATAGTTGGCAGGGACCCACTGGTGAGAAGATGTTCATTAGTAAGTTTTTGCTACAAAGAATGTTTGCTGGCATCGATGAAGAATGTTTATCTTTGCCTGCAAATGATATTGCCTGTATCATGAATAACTATGAGGAGAACACAAAAGGAAAACTTCCAAATTTAAATTTGCACATTTATTGCAGTTCCATGTTTCAAGTGTCTAATGCCTATTAATTCAGATGCCATGATTTTCTTTTTTTCTCCATGATCATTTTTACTTGGATAACTTTGGAAAAGCATTTGAAAGAAGATGAAACGTCTTTGTTTTATGACTGGTCTGTGGATTTACTGACTCGAGGCTTCTTCAGGGCCTTGAACTTTGAGAATTTCCTATCCATTTGTAACTTCAAATAATCTTTAAAAAACAAACCACTTTGATATATCCTTTTTATTCTTTTGAGTGTATAACTTTATTATGCTAATTGTCTATATAGTAATATTGTACGATCATTTTATGAAGATGATAGAGTGGTTGATATTATCCTGCTTTTACAAGGGAAAAATCAGAGGTATAGAAGGATTTTTGTCATTCCCCCAGTATCAGTCACTGACAATTAAGTGTTATGGCCAAAACTGGGACTAAAGACTAGAGTCTAGCAGGATGAGCACTGGTTGAATAGGAGCAAGGGACCTAATTGTGGTTGCAATCTTGTCCTCAATTTAGGCTAATTCCTTATCTGGGCCTCATTTTCCTCATTTGTAAAATGCTGGGGTGGAAAAGGTGAGCTCTCGGGTCCTTCCAGCTCTGAAATTTTATGGTCATTTGACTCCCTTTGGCTTTTCTCTCTGAGTGCACTGCTTCCTTTAGCTTTTATCTGGACATACCCAGATTATGTTTGAGTTGCAGTTCTTAACTTATGCTTGCGCCCTAATAATATTATTTTGCTTTTAAGTAGTAATTCTGAAGAGTTTTTTTTTAAAGGCATTCAGCTACCTAGCATACATTAACTCTGCAATTTAGAAACAATCGAGTTGATATTCTCAATGCTCTTTTAACATTTTATTATTGTGTATAAATATATTGTGTATAGTACTTTTATTGAAAATTTACCTGTGCTTATGTAGCTCAACTAAAGTATGGAAAAAGCCATCACATATTTTCAAATAAGGTGGCTTCAAATAATCACACTGTTTGGCTTCATTGCTAAACATTTCTGTGATCTCAGGCCTTTTTATAATGTAATGAGGGAGGGTTATCAATAACTTAACTTCCTCACAAAGATATGGCGATGGAATAGAAAACTAAATAATACTTATTTCCATGATTGTTTTACACTTCTGGACCTTAAGGATATTAAGGTTGAAGCATTTAAAGATAAAATATGTGCTTCAAAGTCTTCAAAGTAATTTAAAAGTAGAATTTCAAAATAATGAAGAAATTCAGACTATTGGACCTTTCAACTGGGTTATGAAATACATACCAAAGTTTGGACTTTGTGGAGCACACTTCCATACTTTTCTGTGACTGATAAGTCTATAATTTGCTACTAAAATGTTGTGATTTCAGTTTCAGAAAGTTGAGCTATAAATTGCTGAGATCTGGGATAAACGGCCAGTTATATTAGAACAAATGTCTATTGTTTTATTTGGGGAGGAGAGTTCACTGTACTACTTACTTAGAGTGATTATTTCAAATTTTCTTCCAGAAGAAAAAGTCCATGCCACATTTGTGGAAATGGTTAAGTGACCACAGGAACGAAGAATTCAGGGATGATTTAGTGCAGATCATCATGAAGGCTTCCTGGCATGTGCATTTTAAACAGTACTGTGTTGTCTTCAAGTTTGCCAAAGTGTAATCTGTGAGCAATTGAGGCAAAATCAAAATCAGAAACCTAGGAGAGTAATATTGTTTTGGAATTGTCAAGCAAAAGACCTTGGTTTGGGCTGTTACGTCTGGAACCAAAATGTCACATGTGGCATACATCATTTGAAGTTTATTATTTTAACCTTTAGACCTCCTTGTTGAAAATTTATGCTATTCAGTGCTTGCATCCCAGTGTAAGCATTTCTATTCTATTTTACGTGAGTCTGTGCCAGCTACATGGTGAGCATGGCAAAACCATAGCTTGGATGCCTGGAGGGCCCCCTCCATGGTTCCACTCTTGCTGGCACTGCCAAACCCAATAGACTCGAGGGGGTGCTCAAAAATTAAGGCATGGCACCAGGTAATTAAAACCATTCCCTACACATCTGGAAGAAAACCCAATCTAGTCACACTCTCTGCTGAAAAAAGAAATCATCCCATGCTATTGCCAGGAGTTGCAGGAAAGTAAAAGTGGTGTCGTTTTACGTTTACAGAAGCATTTAGCATTTTCACGGGCAGACTTAAAACTTGTGGTTACAAAGTGTGAAATTCTTATTAAAATTCCTCATAAAATCAACAGAAAACATATCTAGCGATCATTCCAAGTCCTCCTTTCTTTCCATCCTGTACACTGTTGCAATGATCCCACTGATCCACTCCATTCTCCATAGCAAACAAACTTAACCCACTTTCCCATTCATTGGTTGACTTGCTCTAGCCAGGACATTTTTAATTGTCATTCAAGGTAAGTTCAGCCTCAGTGCTATGGCCTCCTTCATGCTGGCATGAGGCAAACTGTCCTCTGGGGTTAACATGTAGTGAATTTGGCTGGTCATGACCCTAGTAGAAAAGATAGAGGTGATGGCTGACAGTGTATATTTTTGCTTTTAAATCTAAACAAATATTTACAGATTGAGAATTTGATACCATTCCTTGTGCATAATTTGAACCTTTCACATGTGGTTCAAAATTTACTTGCCAGCAATGGCAACCTCCAAAGTTGCATATCATTTTCAGGGATAATAATAACATAGCACTCTACTGTGTGTGAGGTGATTTTATTATCATGTTTACTCTTATCGTATTAGTTTATGGGGCAGATGGGGTAGGGATTATTTCCCCCACATTGAAAATGCAGATTCTGAGGCTCAGAGAAGTTAAATGGTTTACCCAAGGTCACACAGCTTATAAGAATAGGGCGAGCTCTCAAATAGGTCTTCTGACTCCAAATCCTATGTTTCTTCCATTAGCACACAGTGCCTCTTATGTTTTTTATGCCTTCTTCTCACCAAAAATTTTATTTTGGACAAGTTTTCAAAGCAATTTTGATGGTATGCTTTCAAATGCTGTTGACATGGAGCAGGCAGCATGGAAGTAAGCAGCTTCTCAATCAGGACAGTGCTTGTCATCTTAGAACGCTGGGACTGCTGAGGATCAGTGTGAAATGGTTTCATCCTTCTCTATTTGTCTAAGCATGACAATTTGCCTATTCCTCGACTACAGCACACATTTCTGTCTTATAATACAGGTATTCATTTAAATGTATATTTCTAAATCTCAAATGTAAGTTCCTGATGCTCAGTTGCCATCACATTCATCTTTGTATGAACATGTACCTTGACCAATGTCTCCCATGAAGTAAATGCTCACTAAAATGAATGCTCACTAAAAGAAACTGAAGATCATATAGCAGGATTCGAAGAGTCCAAATGTAGTTCTCTGTATGCTATATATCAGTGCTGTCCAGTATAACTTTCTGCAATGACGGAAATGCTTCATATTTGGGCTGTTGGAGACTGTAGCCACTCATGGCTAGTATGGTTGGGGAATGGAGTTTTCAATGTTATTTAATTTAAAGTAATTTAAATTTAAAGAGTTGCATGTGGCTGATGGTTACCATATTAGACAGCACAGCTCTAAATTTTCCTATGTTTGAACTTGTCAGATCTCTAAAATCTGATTTTATTTAGGTCCTTCCACACTCTAATGGTTCTTACTATGTTTTTGAAGAGGCCGCACAGCCAGCCTTGGGCAGGATGATGAAGAGATGGGTGGAGATTTTCTCTTGCACCTAAAGTAGGAGGCTTTTCTCCAACTTGAGGCCCCAGGGAAGGAACTGGTGCTGAGTGTTTTCTGGAAAGCACGAGTGTTTTCTGGAAAGTACGAGTGACTTGTTTCTTGGAGTTGCAAAGGGTTAGCAGGGGCTCTAGAAGGTGACACAGTGGGGATTTCTCAGTTCCAGAGGCTCAGTGATATTTAGTCTGGGCCTGTAGGAGAGAAAAGATCTACCGTTTTCTAAGAAAAGCAAATCTGCAGACAGAAGAAATGAGGGCAGGAGGCTAATGTTTGTTAATCATATTTCCTCACAGATAGTCTGAGTGGTGTTCCACTTGGGGTTAGAATCTTTAGATTCTGTCTTTCTCCTTAACATGGAAGGTTGTATACATCACCCTTAACCATTAAGTTTTACATGTCTTCTAGCTGTGAAACTTCTAAATTCCTACCCTGAAGCTGTTAGCTTGGAATTAATGAAACAAACAAACAAAACCCCCCAAAAACCCTCTCTCCCCTTCCCCCCACCCCCCCATAGCAATAACAGAACCTGCCTAGAAAGAGAGAAATGCTGTTCATGCAGGGTGGGCCCTTTTGATCTCAGTAGCTTCTAAGTACCCCCATTCTTCATACTGTGGCTTCTGCTGACTGCTCTGGAGGAGGCAAAAGGTTAAACAGAGAGCTAAGGAGTAGTGAAATGGCAGTCAAGTGGGAATGCTCAAGTGGGCCCTTGAACAGATGTCTGTGTGTTATGTGATTCAGGGCACACATCCTTTCTTAGGATGTAGATGGTATTAGAAACGCAGATTTTGGGGATCCTTGTGTTCTGTGAGAAGGGAAACAAATATTTAGAAGAAGATGAAATATTTAGAAAATGCATTGTTAATATTAGTATACTCACAAGTAGCTGCAAAAGTTACTTAGTATAAATGAATTCTAAATTTTAGGACCAGAACTGAAAAGTTAAGGACTTGCAACGTTATTTGTTAAGGAACACAAGAGTAACTATTGTGATTTAAAGAGCAGGATTTGCCTCCAGAAGCTTATTATTTAAGGCTGACAAAACCAGCAGACAGTAATAGTCTGTACTGTGTATGAAACTGGCACTTCAAAATATGTTATACCTCCTTAAAAAATATGTTCAGATTAACCTTTTAACTTTCCTTCCTTTTCTAGTAGAGGTGGGAGCTAAGAATTATCTTTTCCTTTAGGCATAGGATGTAGCAAAGCACAGAGAGGGAAGTGACCTGTCTGAGCTCACAGAGCAATCATGTCTCTATCTACATTGGCATTTGAACAGGAAACTTCAAACCAGGAGCCATCATGCTGGCCTTTCTCCTCAGGAGTAAGATAGTAGCTCTAATCTCCTCGAAATATAAGGGAATTTGTCTATGTAGAATACATAAATAAATGTGCAAAAGGAAAAGAGACCTCAGTCTGGTAAAGCTGTTGGAGAAAAGACAAATTAGCTCTGACTTCGGTTCTGATTTCCTGAACTATGTTTTTTGTTTTTTTGTTTTTTTAATTTGAGAGAGAGAGAGAGAGAGAGAGTGTGTGTGTGTGCGCACGTGGAGGGGGAGGGGCAGAGGGAGAGAGAAACTTAAGTAGACTGTGCTGAGCACAGAGCCAGACTTGGGTCTCAATCTCATGACCCGGAGGTCACGATGTGAGCTGAAACCAAGAGTCAGACACAACTGACTGTGCCACCCAGATGCCCCATGTTTTGTTTTGTTTTGTTTTGTTTTTTCGTAATTTATATTTGGGGAGGCGGGCAAGGAGATGGGCTAAATGGGTGATGGAATTAAAGGAGGGTGCTTATAGTGATTAGCACTGGGTGTTGTATGTAAGTGATGAATCATTAAATCCTACAACTGCAACTAACATTACACTGTATGTTAACTACTGAAATTTAAATAAAAACTTGGAAAAAATTTATTTATTTACTTTAAAAATTTTTTTATTAAAAATTTTATTTTTAAGTAATCTCTACACCCTATGTGGGGCTCAAACTTACAACCCCAAGATCAAGAGTCGCATGCTCTACCGACTGAACCATAAAACATCTGTTTTATTACCTTTTTTAATAAACTTTTTGTTTGGGAATAACTTTAAATGTACAGAAAAGCTATAAAGACAATACAGAGAGTTTCCATATAATCTTTATCCACTTTCCCATAATAATAACATTTTACATTTGATTTCTTCAGTTTTGTAGTAATTTTATATGCATGTATACCTCTTAATAGAGTCTTGTTGACAAGTGGGTTAGTTTCTATTACTTTCTTGTAGTATTTTTCTAAAATCTACTGCTAAGGTAGAATAAGCCACGTAAAGATTCAATAGTTAAACACTGAACATTTCGATCATAAAGTCATTGCTGGAGAAAGGGGAAGGAAGAAGAATATTTGATAATGTGACAAGAGAAATAATTTTGGAATAAAGGAGAGCCTTTTCAGATAGCTTCCCAGGTTGGAAGGTACTTTTTCTTTTCAGGAACCACTGAGGCTTTAAACTGAGCAATAGTGAGATGATAAGGAATTTTTGAGTTTTCATGATATTTTATAGAATAAGTACGGAAGGAGATCTGCATTTCCCAAAATTCTTGGGTTTGTTCTCTAGTAAATAGAAACACTATTAACTGAGGACTACAAAAATTTGGTTGATAATGATGCTCAACTTTAAATTTGGAACTTTGAGCAATTGCAGACTGAGCAAGAAATTTCTTCAGTGCTCACCAGAAATGAATTGTAGATGAGTCCCAAGGATATGAAAGTACATAGGATCCAGGGAGAAGATCAGTTATGCTACTGAACAGTGCCATTGATGAAGAGCACCTGGGAAGGACCAGGCCATGTTTCTCTAGTCATTTAGTGAAGAGTGACTGACACAATATTGGACTAATACTACAGTTACGTTTCTTTATTATTTGAATTTGTTGAATTTACATTAATATTTAAAGTTACTATGGAAGGAACCATATGACGTTTCCAATATTTGGCCATTTTGATCCACAAAAATGGCAGTCGTTCAACTTAATACCCAGTAAACTATATGTAGTTGATAACAAAAATTTTCACTTGGTTTCACTTTATATTTTGTTGTTCTTTGAACTTGGAAGTAAAGAACAACTACTGGAGCCTAGGAAAACCCAGCTGACATTTGCTGTGAAAATACCTAGATGGGCAGCAGATGAGCACACAGGTTGACAAAATGAACTCTTCCTATGTGCCAGATACTGAACACTTCCATAGTAATCATTTTATACTTTATTCCCAGGATCGAATTGGTTCTATGTATTTAGATTTGTGAATTTACAGATTTAGTGGTACTCACCATTCTTTCCACCCCCCATCTAGAAGGTATATCTGAAAATGATTGTTGATCATTGTATTTAATTTTCAACCATAAGGTGGCATCATATCACATTTTATGCCAAAGAAGCAGGCTGTTTCTCTGTTCACTGAAATGACTAATGCTCTGCACATGTCCTTGAGTTGTGGGTGTAGCATGTTATTGAATTTTGAAGTTTATAAGCAAATATTAGAAGCTGGCATCAGGCGCCTGGGTGGCTCAGTGGGTTAAAGCCTCTGCCTTCAGCTCAGGTCATGATCCCAGGGTCCTGGGATCGAGGCCCGCATCAGGCTCTCTGCTCAGCGGGGAGCCTGCTTCCTCCTCTCTCTCTGCCTGCCTGTCTGCCTGCTTGTAATCTCTCTCTCTGTGTCATATAAATAAATAAAATCTTTAAAAAAAAATAGAAGCTGGCATCTTCATCTAGGAGTTTAACATTTTCTTTCTTATATTTGATCTTTTTATATTATGGCCAAGAACTTAGTAATAGAAGAAACTATTACTATATTAACTAATACTATGTTTTACCTCATTAAAATATGTAAGGCAGTTTCTGGCATATATATAGAAGCTTCTCAAAAATATTCATTGCATGATTAAATTAAAATATTCCTTTAATAGGCCTTACCCTCAGGAATTCATTTTCTCATTTGTCAAGTTGAATTTACAGCACACTTTTATTGCTATGACCCATTTCTTACCAGAATAAGAAGCTTATTTTCATGGAGAAGTTAAACCCAACTGTACACATTTAATTTTCCTACTACCCTTTAAAAATACATTGCTTTTTTTTTAAAGCATACTTTTTCCCCCCCACTTAATTAGAAATGCCCAGGACTTGCAAATTACATAAATCTGCTAGTTTACTTTCTCTAGTTGCTTGATAGAAAATGCTGGTTTCATTTTGAAAAACCGAGTAAAAATTTTGTTTCATCTTTCTCCACAGAAACTTTTTGTACCTTCATAGAAAACATTGTAAATGCTTTCCACACAAAACCTCCCTTTCTTCAGATGAAGTGATTTTGTTCTTGGAACTCTTTGTTTATAGTTTTGTGGGAAGTTGGTGCCGCTTGGCCTGCAGGGAAAACTCCCACAAGGTGTGTTGCAGGGCACCTTAGAAGTCTAGTTAGGAATTCAGAGATTGCTGTAATAAGACTTTGGTCTCAACATTTCTTCACTTGGAGCCCTTTATCATACTGACTGATTATGATCCCACAGCAACAGATTGAAAGTGAAAAAGTGTTAACCATTAACAAACAACAACTCTGTACTGTATAACCAGCTAGAAGGATGTTTCTATTAAATCGATTGAATGATTTCATGAGTTGAGGTTTGGCTGTAAGCTAGATATTAAATCTCCCCCCACCCCCCAATTTCCCCTCTGGGTGGAGCTCTGTTTTAAAAATAACCATATTGTATTTCTCTCTGCTATCAATAATGTAGGCATTTTATTCTTAATATTTTCCTCTTAGAGCCAAAGTGAAAAGTCAAGGTGAAATAAAGTAAAAAGTCAAAGTGAAACATGTAGGGCAGTATGAAACAGGTTAAGGGGATGTTCCAAAGAAGAAGGTTAAGAACGGCAAGTCTGGGAACATGATCTTGGTTTTAAGCTGAAGGATGGAATCAGAACCAGCCCTGTAAATGTGGCTTTGATTTGGGTTGGTAGAAGATAGGATGGTAATGTCCAGGAAGAACATTTGGGAAAGTAACTAGCCTGAATGAAGGCTCTGTGTTGGGAAAGAGCTTCTCATATAATGGAGAGAAGAAACAGAAATAGGGACTCTGTGGCTAGAGCAAGGGGGCTGGGGAGAGGGTGCTGTGGGTGTGGTAAAGTGAATTAGAGAGGTATGCTAGAGCCACAGTATGCTAGAGCCACATTGTTTGGATACAATGGGAAGCAAGTGAAGTGTTAATTAGGGAAATTACCTGATCTTATTTACTTTTTAAAAAGATCACTCTGGTTCATCAACAGTGGAATAGAAAAATAAGTTGTGATACATTTATACAATGGAATGTTAAATAGCAAGGAGAATGAACAATTTGTTGCTACCCACAATAGCATGAAACAACACAACAGCTCAAATATAAGATTGAGGAGGGAAAGACAAATGTAAGAAAGGATGCATTGGGGCACCTGGGTGGCTCAGTGGGTTAAAGCCTCTGCCTTCGGTTTAGGTCATGATCTCAGGGTCCTGGGATCGAGCTCCGCATTGGGATCTCTACTTGGCAGGGAACCTGTTTCCTCCTCTCTCTCTCTCTGCCTGCCTCTCTGCCTACTTGTAATCTCTCTCTGAGTGTCAAATAAATAAATAAAATCTTTAAAAAAAAAAAAGAAAGGATGCATTGTGTGAGTTCATTTATATGTGAATATTCTATTTCTTGATTTGGGCATTGGTTACATGAATATGTTCAGTTTGTGAAAATTCATCAAATTGTACATTCGTGATTTGTGCACTTTTATGTGTGTATGATAAGCTTAAAAAGTATAAAAAAAATCACTCTGGCTGCAGAAAAGGGAATCAATTATAGAAGAGGGTGGAAGCAGGGGGACCATTAGGAGGTTCCTGGAATTTTCCAGTTGAAAGATGATGACCTCAACCAGGGTGGTGATGAAAATGAGAAGTAGACAGGTTTTACATCTAATTTGTATTATAGCATAGCATGAAACTGTTGATATTTGATCACTTTGACCACCTTCAAAGGCGACAATTTCTATGATTTAATCTACTAGGAATAGATTGTAGTGGCATCCTTGACTTATTGTTTCTCTGTGAGGTATGCGAACTCTTGGTTTTATACATCTTTATGATGTTAAGAATAAACAGTTAGGGTTTGGCTTGAGAACAGATACTGAGTTTTAGTGGTTCCCTTATATTCAAATAACTACATTACTCTATGATGAGTTATAGGTTTTTTCTATATTCTCCACACGAGGATTTAGAATCAAAACTAGTAGTTCTTCACTTGATCTTAGCCAAAAGGCTGAGAACTAGTAGTTCTTAATGTAACTATTTAACTAACATATTAGTATTATGTCCTACTTTGCTCTAAAGATTGTGAAGATAGGCAAAAACTTACTTTGTTTTCAAAGTCAGGAGTTAACTATTAGTGCCATCATATAAGTATACATTGTATTTGAGCATATGGATGTTAGATACCAGGCTGATAAGCTTCGCTCCCTTCCCCCAATAACTAAGGTAGTTTTTGGTGTCTGTTTACATAGCCTTGTGTGGGTTGTCAGATTTCTGAAGAGAAGCATGGATCAAGAGGCCCCTGACTGGTACAGTAGGGGTTCTGTAAGTTGTGAGCACTGAGGTGTCTTAGCTGGGCTGCTGAGATACACAAAGACGGCTGCACAGTGAATTCTGACCCCATAGCCCTTTCTATTGTAACTGAGTCTTGAGATTCATAACCATCAAACTGACATTGATAGTCTAAGGAGAAAACAACCTCGGAAATGGTGTATTGAAAGTAATTTACTCCTTCATTTGTCACGTTCTCAAACGTCTACATTTGAGCAAAGCTGTGGGAATATAATATCCATATTCTGAAAGTTAAGAGGATTTAGGGGAAGGTGTTTTAGTTTTATTCTTTTTCTCTTAACATATATATATATATATTTTCACACAAACATAAAAAGTAAAAGTGGAAGAGGCACATGACATTTGATATATACATTTTTTTTTTACCAGCTTTGAATTCACTTCCTCATATCAGAAAAGCATGCCTCCTGGTTAGAATTAGATTTTCAGAATGTACTGATGGAAAATAGTTAACAGAAACCACCTCAAATAGATTTATTTTGCATTGTACTTCACTGAGTACAGGAGTCGTCTAGAAGTTTCTAATTTTTTCCCTGGAGACCATCACAAAACACAGTCCCAAAAAGAGGGGTGGGGCGGATGGGGAAGCAATCTGCAAATGCATGCTTGAAATATGCCCTTTCCTGCCTAGTTATAGAGTGAAATTGATATCAACCTCCAGATTTGTTGAGCTGTTGGTGAGATGGAAACTAAAATGTGAAAAAATGAAAGTTTTCCTTGATGATAGATTCCCCCCCCCTTTCAGATGCAGCTAGTGTGAACAATCTAATGACTAGAAAGATCTTCAGACCTCTATATAGTGCTAAAGAATGTCATGTTGAGAAGGGGCATGCTTTCCCTATATCATTGTGCCTTAATCTTCTTAGATTTTTCTACAAAGAAATCATATTAATCAAATCTCCTTTCTGCTATATGAAAGGTGCAGGCTGACTAATGCTCGACTTTGGGTGAAATTGGATATGGAAGAAAATCCTGACTTGAAATAATACCAGACTTTCTATAATCTTGTGTTGCTGGAGTCTTAGTTCAGGACTGTAATTTGCAGCTCAGGTTTTGTGAAACCTGAGTCCTGCCAATGAGCCCAAGAAGTACTGCACACTTCTGAGAGGCAAAACAAAAGAAAAACAAAACCAACCTCCACCCCAAAAAACTGAAAACAACACAAAAACAAAAAAATAATTTAAATGTATTTAAACACAAAAAGAAATATTTGCTTTAAAAAGGCTTAGCAGGTTTTATGTATCTTCAAATCAAATAAAAAGCAAATCAAAGTATGAAACAATTGCTGCTCTTTATTTGATTTGAAGATACATAAAACCTGCTAAGCCTTTTTAAAGCAAATATTTCTTTTTGTGTTTAAATACATTTAAATTATTTTTTTGTTTTTGTGTTGTTTTCAGTTTTTTGGGGTGGAGGTTGGTTTTGTTTGATGGGGAAGGAGACAAACCGTAAGAGACTCCTAATCTTACAAAACAAACTGAGGGTTACTGGGGGGTGGGAGGGCATGGATAGGGTGGATGGGTTATGGATATTGGGGAGGGTTTGTGCTTTGGTGAATACTGTGAAAGATGTAAGCCTGATGATTCACAGACCTGTACCCCTTGGGCAAAGAATAAAAAAAAAAGCAGCAATTGTATGTTACAATTACAAAAAGGCAGAAATTGCTGCTCATGAACTTTGCTTGTTATAAAAAGGTAAAATGTATCTAGTATGTAAACTGACTTTTTAAGAAGAATTCAGAATTTATATATCTAAAATATGGTTGCTTTTTCAAAGTGTTTTTCTTGGGAAGCTATATACTTGCTTCAACAATTCTTCTATTAAAATATTTTGGAATCCTTTGGAAACTGTTTTTTTTTTAATCTTAACATATCTAATTTGAATATCTTTTGGGGAGAGGCTGTACTTTTGTGAAAGTATGAAGTCATTAAGAATAGACAGCCCAGAAGTAAATCCATGTATATATGGTCAATTGACCTTAGACAAGGGTGCAAGAATACACAAAGGGGAAAGGATAGTGTCTTCAATAAATAGTGTTAGGAAAAATGGTTATCCACATGCAAAAGAATGAAATTGGATCCTTATTTTACACAATACACAAAAATTAAGTTGAAACGGATTAAAGATTTCAATGTAAGATCGAAAACCATAAAACTCCTAGAAGAAAACATAGGGGAAACATTTCTTGACATTGGTCTTGGCAATGATTTCTTGGATATGACACCGAAAGCACAGGCAACAAAAGCAAAAATAGAGAATTGGGACTAGGTCAAACTAAAAAGCTTTTCACAGCAAAGGAAACCAACAAAATGTAAAGGTAAAATATCAAATGGGATAAAATATTTGCAAAGCACCCGTTAAGGTGTTAATATCCCCCCCCCCAAAATACAAGAAACTCATACAACCCAATAGCAAAAAAAAAAAAAAAAACAACAAACCAAATAACCCAACTAAAAACTGGGCATAGGGGCACCGGGGTGGCAAAGTCGGTTAAGCATCCGATTCTCAGTTTTGACTGAGGTCATGATCTCAGGGTCCTGGGATGGAGCTCGATGTCAGGCTTCCCCTTTCTCTCTCCCCCCACCCCTTTCCCTGCTTGTGTGCACCCGTGGGCATGCTCTCTCTCTCTCAAATAAATAAATAAATGTTTAAAAAATAAAAAAAAATTGGGCATAGGAACTGAGTGGACATTTTGCCAAGGAAGATACATAAATGGCTAACAGGTATATAGAAAACACTAATCATTAAGGAAATGCAAATCAAAGCCTTATATACACCTTATACTTGTTAGAATGGCTTTATCCAAAAGACAAGAGATAACAAGTATTTGCAAGGGTGAAGAGAAAGCCATGAGAAAGAAGGATATCCCATCATTTACAACAACATAGAGGAACCTGGAAGATGTTATGGTAAAGTGAATAGGCCATACACAGAAGGATCAAAACTACACAATACCTTACATGAGGAATCTAACCTGGTCAAACTCACAGAAGCATTTAGTTGTAGTGTCTACCTAGTCTCTTCCATTCTAAGAAGTTCCTCTTTTTTTTTGGTCTTTCATGATCATGACTTTTAATTTTTTAAAAGATTTTATTTATTTATTTGACAGAGAGCACAAACAGGGGGAGAGGCAGGCAGAGGGAGAAGCAGGCTCCCCACTGAGCCGGGAGCCTGATGCGGCACTCAATCCCAGGACCCTGGGATCATGACCCGAGCCAAAGGCAGACGCTTAACTGACTGAGCCACCAAGTACCCAATCATGACTTTTTAAAAGGGCCAATTATTTCATTAAATGTTCTTCAATTTGGGTTTGTTGGATATTTCCTCATGATTAAATTCAGGTTTTGCATTTTTTGCTAAAATACTTTAGAAGTGTTATAATCTCAGTGCATCACATTAGAGGCACTTGATTTGGATTTGTCCATCACTGGTGATGTTAACTTTTATTATTTGGCTCAGGTGGTGTCTGCCAGGTTTTTCTACTATAAGTATACCACTTTTGCCTTTGACATTTGAAAATGTAGTTCAAAAAATATACTGAACAAGAGTAAATATATACAGTCCCTCAACACCACTTACTGGATGTAGAGTTTTATTTGCTAAAGAAGTCTCATTCATTTGCTGTCAAATGACATTCTGAGGCAATATAAATTTCCTGTTTTTCATCATACTTTTGCCCTGAATTTTAGCATCTATTAATTATACTTGCTGAGACAGTTGTAAGAGTGGTGTTTGCTGTATGGTGATTTTCTATTTCTACTATTTCTTCTACAGTTACTAATGGAATTCTATTGCAAGGAAGAGTTGTCATTGTTTATGTCATTAGAGACTGAATAAATTCTTTTTTTTTTAAAGGTTTCTTTCTTTTTTTTTTTTAAGATTTTATTTATTTATCTGACAGAGAGAGAGAGAGAGAGAGACAGCGAAAGACGGGTTACAAGCAGGGGGAATGGGAGAAAGAGAAGCAGGCTTCCCGCTGAGTGGGGAGCCAAATGTGGGGCTCGATCCCAGGACCCTGAGATCAGGACCTGAGTCAAGGGCAGACGCTTAATGACTGAGCCACCAAGGCGCCCCTAGACTGCATAAATTCTTATTCTATGGGTTATAATCTCTTACTGTAATTATTTATTTTTTTGCTCAAATATTCTCCAAATCAGGCATTGGGAGACATTTAGAGTCCACATTCTTAACTACTACTTTAAACTCCTTTATAGTCGTGCTCATTGACTTCAGATAGGTCCTGGGCAATCCTGTTTAATAGGTTCTCATTTACATGAATAATAAGTGGCTTATTTTGGCTTCTGGATATGATACTATGTCCTTTTTTTTTTTTTTAAAGCAATTCCTAATCTATCATACCCCAGGTTTATCTGCTACTCTCACAATTTTTACTACAGAATTTACATATGGACATTTTTCAACTTCAAAGACTATTCAGAAATATCCTATACAGGCAGTAGGGATTCAACTATTTTCAGTATTTTTATTATCTTCAATTTGATTTAATTCAACAAAATTTATTTCCAGGCACACTGGAGAGAAAAAAGTAGAATAAAACCTATTCTCTGATCTCAACCAACTTGCTATCCAGTGAGGAAACCAGACATATATGCAATTATGATGTAAGTGATGTGATGACTATTTGAACAAAATGTTATGGAAACATAAAAAAGGCTGCCTTTCATTCCAACTTGGGGGTGGGTTAGAGTGACGGAGGGAAAAGGGCAAGGAAGGGGGGGCATATGAGATCTTCTCTGAGGTTTACCAAATGAGGATAAAAGATATGAATGTTAATCTGAAGAAAATGCCCACTAGACAACTCATTTCTTTTGCCATTTGGTCTTTATCTTCATTCTTTTGAGACTATGTTTCTTTTTAGTTTCAAAAATCCTGAAAACTAAAGGTCAAAGAGGCTTACATTTTTACAACTAATTGCCGAGACATGGAACTAATGGTGACCTAGGGGTGATAACCTAGGAGTGTAATGAGAATGGATTAAGTTTATATCACTTTGCATTGTAGTGTAGTCCAGTCTTGAGAATGGAGAATCAGAGTAAGCCTGGGCTGAGAATGTCTTATATAACCCCCTATTCCCCCTTGCTTTTCATTTCTCTTGGCAAAAGTAGAACCACCTCTCCATGTTATCTAGTTGGGTTCAGAAAGAGCTTCTGTCATGATATCCCTTTTCCAGTTATCTAATCAGGGAAGAGGATGATGAATTCCAGCACGGTGGACTGCAGTTTTGAGCAATAAGCAAGTATCAAGAGACAGTTTTTGGAAGGTGATGATGGTGGTAGTGGGGACTCTGGTCGTGCTTTTGTGTAAACAGTTGCCTCTTTTTGAAGTAGCTATTCTCTTTTAGCATGCAATGCAACTGCTGCTGGGATCTCCTTTTTTTCCACTGCTTTTGGTACCTAAGGCATTTGTAGCTTCTGAGCACTAGGGGTGAGGCTATTTGGCTCCTAGAGGGTCTCTGCTGAAGTTTTTGATGCCTTGAAATTCTTCAGGCCTGAGGCCTGCCAGAGAGCAGGGCAGACAACATAGCATCCTGGGTGAAAGAATACTCAAGTGAGCTTCAGAAGGAGAAAACTGCCTCTCACAATCTGGTGGAGAATAAAACAGAGAAAATGCCATGTGCTTTTGTGCAGAAAATAATAGTGAAACTAATTAGCATTACAGAGATGTGGGTATGTGGGTATAAATTTCAAATTTATAACTGAATAAAAGGTGAACTTAATACATGTAAAATATTTGGAAAAGGACTGGCTCTGAACAACTTCTGAAAATTATTTATTTATTACTAATGATTTCTATAAGGCTGGCACCAAGAGATTTGGGACTTGTCCCCTCTTACAGTCTTCTTATGAGGAACATAAATACCTAGAAATATGTATATATGTATATAATGGTTTTTCTATATATAATTCATTCAGATGTATAATTTATATTCCAACAGAGAGTGTTTGTTTGGATGGCTTATTTGTGATTTGATAAATGAAAAATCCTAAAAATATTTTAAAAAGATAATTGATTCTCATTCTGTATTATATGACTTCTAATTCAGTAAACACAGAAAGGTAAACATATACTTGATTTGTAAGACAAAAGAAATCAAGGACAGAAGTTCTCCCAAACTTTCCATCAGGTGGTTTAAAAATTGTTATGGACTTTAAGTCCTGAATTGAAGTTCTTTTGTTAAACATATGTGAGTATATGTACACACACACACACACACTAACCTGAAAGATGAGCTGGAAATGAACTTACAAGAAAATAAAAACTCAAAAGTGATAATGTTATAACTTTATCAAAAGTAGTGCTGCACCTATGGAGTAGTTTTGCCTTCTATTTGTATCACAATCACCTTTGAGAAGTCCTTTTTTGCTTGGGGGGTACATCAAGAGCAAGAGGTTGCTTCATTCTTGGTTCCTTAGAGAGTTAGACTGTTTGGCCAGAGTTATGGAAAACCGATTGTGTCACAAGTGAAGTTATGGTTTCAGGACTGTGTCCAAATATTCCAGCTTTGGTTATAGGGGTAAAGAGCTGAGGATTCTTGAAGCAGTCTTTTTGGTCAAACAATTTAACAGGCAGTGGGTCTGGTGCCAGTGATTCCATTTCTAAAGGATTTGTCTTTGAAGTGTTTGTTCCTCAATATGTTTTTCCAGCCAAACATATGCCTGTGATTTGAAATCAGCTTAAGAATTTTCTTTCACACTTTAGTGTTCATGTTTAGTTTGCTGGCATTAAAAGACACAAAATAAACTTGTTTAGCTCCTCAAATCCCTACATTGATTTTGCAACTAAGGATAATTCTCAAGGGTGGAGTTTAGTTATCTCTGACTCTACATAAACTTTTGAAAGTGTTTTTTCAATAAATGTATTTCTGTTAAAGGGTTAAAGGAAAATGTGCTCGAGCTTATATATACTTTGCATCTTCTAGAGTTTTTTTTAGAAAATTATTTCTCATCTGTTACTAACTGTTGTCTTAGTAGTTTAGTTTTTTTAATTTGCCAGGGAATATAGGTGTTACTCTTGATGAGCATTATATCTGGCTATTGGCTCAAAACTCTACTCATTGGATTACTTTTTGAGAATTCATTGAATGCATGGGAGCAAAAGATTGAAAACACTGAGATCTCTGTTTTCTGCCTTGTTCTAGAGAGACAAGACTCATGTCTGGTAAGACATTGTGTCCACTGTGGGTGAACTGCCTATGATTTTTGTTGGTTTTCTGAATGGTCATCAGGATTCAATGTTGAAGGATGGAGAAAGAGGCCAAAGTGAGAGCGTTAGAATAATTGAGGTGAGATCTCTTGGGAAGGAACCAAGGGGAGGGGTATATTCTAAACCCTTGGCTTCTGGACTTAGGTTTTCTCTTCCAGGGAACTGATTTTCAGATCCTGAAAGACCAGTTCTGACCACTAGAGACCTTTCTAAAGCCCTTCTCTCCTTAACTATGGAAAATCCTAGTCACACGCTGCTATGGACTGCATAGTTGTTGCCCCCCACCCCATTCAAATGTTGAAGCCTTAATCCTCAATGTGATGGTATTTGGAGGTGGGGCTTTGATAGGTATTTCAGGTGGAACTCTCATGAATGGTCTTTATAAGACGAGACAGGAGAGAGATGATCTCTTTCCACCATGTGAGTATTCAGCAAGAAGACAGCCATCGGCAAACCAGGGAGAGGGGAATCACCAGATATCAAATCTGTAGGCACCTTGATCCCAGCTCCTTAATACTGTGAGAAATAAGTTTTTCTAAACTAGACTGTTTAAGCCACCTAGTCTATGATATTTTGTTATGGCAGCCTGAACTGAGACACACAATTCCTTAACAAAAGCACCAGAGTTTACAGATAAAAAGAAGGTTATGAATTGTTTGGGTACTACATGTTTAGAAGTCCAGATCTGGTTGTTTCGGTTGGTGCTATTTCTTGGATTTAGGTAACTTAGAATACCCCTTTATCCAGGTCGTTTTTAAGTACTCACCAAAATGAGGTGATTCTGATGCCTTGTGGCTCCAATGATAGGTGGCACCTTGTTTCTTTCCTGTGATGAAATCACTGTTGGTCTTGTGAATGGTCATTTGGATACAAGGCTGGAGGCTGGAAAAAGAGACTGAAGTAGGAGCAGGTACTTTTTGCCTAGCAGACTGACTTGCCTTGGAAGTCTACTAGGTTCTCATTTCCTCTCAGTGGATCTTCATTCTGCTCAGTGCACCCACTGACATCTGTAACCAATATAATAGACTATCATGGATTCCTCTAGTTCATTGTACCTAAGTTAGTAGCTTTTTCCACTTCTCTAGGCTCAAGCCTTGGAAGGTTAGCACTTTCAAGTCATCATATTTATTATGGGTACTTTGAAACATACAGTGTATACTTAAACATGAGTTTCATTAGGTCATAGAGCTGATGTTTTGGGAAAAAATTGGATTTATTTTTCCCATTTTCTTCCTTTTTGATTTCACATTATCTCAATTTTCTTCTTAGCTAAATCAGACCCCCATACCACATACTCTTCTTTCAAAAGACAGCCAATTGCCATGATTGTCAAATTTTGTGTAAAGGTTGCTTCTACAAGAGGTTGTCTTAATTTATGACATTCAATCATTCAACACACATTTTTGCTAACTTCTTATGTGCTAAGCTTTGTGTGAAGAGGTAATCAGATAATGATAAATATATTATGGTTTTGCCCTCAGCTCATGATCTAGGGAGAGACATGGCATATTAATAATTAGCTAATATATTAATTGCTATATTAGCAGCACAAATGAAGTGCTATAGGGACGTAGAGGAGATTTTTTTTTCTGGGAGACTGAGAACAGGCAAAGAGCCTGATAGGAGACAACATATGTAGTATATCCAGATGTATGTTACTACGATAACTACAGTCTCAGCTTTGAAAGACTGAGGGTTGGTCCAATCATGGTGACCCAACCTGGTAAGTGTATTTTTGTTCTCTACTAATTGCAACCTCAGAATCACTATATGACATTTTATTTTAATAGAAATGGAAATATTGCATTATAGCTTTTTATTGTACTGTATCACATCCTAAGAATAAAAGAGGAAGGAAAGAAGATGTTGAGGGATATGGCCACTAAACAAATTAAACTAAATTTTTCTTTCTCTTCTAATGCCTACCTCTTTACAGCAGAGACTTTGAAGGAAAATTTTTAGTTTTCTATTTGGAATGATAATTTTAAGAAAGAGATGGAGAGAGAAGAGAAAGAAGAAGAAAGGAGACATTATAGTTCCAGAATTTTCCTGTAGGACAGGCTTGGAGTGGCTGTCAGGAGAGGGGAACAGGGGAATTTCTTGTAGTATATGAGTAATCACCCGGTATTTTATTTAGAGTTGTATGTTTATTTGGGGTGGCTTGGAAGGGGTTATTTGACACTTTTGGTGGGGGAGCTCTCAAGTAATTCCTTGTTTCCACTGGTGATAAGGTGCTCAGAAAAAAATGCAAATACTTTTATTGGGAGGTAATTTATTAAAAAGCATTTTCATACAAAGGGATGTTACTCAATTTTAGAATTGAAATCCTGGAATAGAACTTCAGAAAGTTCTGACATGAAGGTTTGTTTAAAGGAACTTTACTTGACTCTAAAAGAAAGCAATATCTTATCCTTGATATAATTTAAAAAGATGAGTTTAGGTAGTCCAAGGAAACAGTTTCTCTACTTCAGGGAAACAGAATAAGGTAGTGCCCAAATAACACAATTATTCTCTTGTCTTACTAGCTCACTCCCTGCTCCATGCTTTTTGTCTCAGTGCCTACAGTGCTAAGGGAAAATAGAAACCTGTTCAAGTGTGCCAGGGGACAGTGCCTTTAGAACTCTTCTGAGAGCCAACTGGTCAGATGAATCATTAAATGTCTCTCCACTCAGTCTGCTCAGTGCTGCATTGCTCTGGATCATATTCACATTCCTACCTTTGACTCCAAACCAAAGTTAGGACTTGGCTTGTTCCTTTTGGCACATTTTCATATCGTGAGCACATTTTGTGATATGTCCATCTACACTGCTATCTAAATAAAAGCAGACTTATGGGGAATGTGGTTGAGAGTTCACTTAAGATACTTCACAGGCTCCTGCCTGCTGCTTCTAGATTGGCAGCCACAAATGAGGTTAATCATGACTGTATTAAATACAGTAGAGTGGTCTGGTCATACATTACACCTGAGAGTGTTGAGTCCTGCTCTGAATCAAATGTCTGGTACTGTTTTGGTGACTTGAGCTTTAGCTGTGTTGACTTGTCAGGGGAACAAGTCAACGAATCTAGCTAAATAGTTTGTGGTATATTATTAGGAATGTTAGATAAGACAGTTTCATGTAACTCCTATCATTGTGCATTCTTGGATTGAAAATAAGCCAATCTCTCAACAGTCTGGAGAGAAAGCCTTAGAACTGGCCCTTTGAAAACTATGAGAATGAAAATGATATGTGGAGACACTTGGAAGAGTACCTCTATATCTTCCGACTTGCTAATGTAAAAAATATGAAAGATCTAGATGTTTGTTACGAAAATACAATTGGGAAATATACCACCAATTCTAACAGCTGAAGATCTTCCTGCCATTTCCCAGATGGCTACCTAAGTTATTGAAATCATAACTGCTTTAATTTGATGTGTTAATGTATACTCTGTAAACCATATGGAACCTGTGACATTCCCAGTCTGCAATTGATAGTAATATTAAGAAAGGAGAAAAAAGGAATTGTTAATATTGATAAACATTTTAATTAATGCCCATTAAAAAAAGGCAAATGCTTGTATGGGCATGATTCATTATCAGATTTTTAGAGGGCAAATCTCCAGAGAACCACATGTCAGTTACTTAGAAAGCCTTCCAAGAACCAGTCATCTACTTAATATCTTGCATAAAAGCAATGGTGATTTCATCAGGACTGTTGGAGAACACAAAATGATGTATCGTAAGTAATCTTAATCTTTAATTAATAATGAAAGGGTAACATTCAAATGGTTTTGCTCTTATTCAACTATTATGATATAGCCAGTTAATTGCAGCTTATGAATAGAGGTAAAAATTCCAGCCCTAAATTATAAATGATGTTGAAATGTGGCTTCATTATTTAATGCTGGGTAGCTGTTAAGCTTTGCCAGCAGCAAAGCTCAACTTTTTTTTTTTTTACATTTTATTTATTTATTTTTTTCAGAGGGGTGAGGATGGGGAGAGAGAATCTCAGCAGGCTCCACACACAGCACAGAACTAGAAGCAGGGCTTGATCCCAAAACTCTGAGATCATGACCTGACCTGAAATCAGGTGCTTAACCGACTGAGCCACCTAGGTGCCCCTCAACTTTTAGTTCCCAAGGAAGAACAAACATACCCACTATGAAGTATGCCACTGGATGCAGGTTCTTGCAAATTCTATTCTTAAGCTTTCAAGTGATGGCTCATATATTTACTCACATGGTAAGTGTTGACTTTTCTCTATGGGAAGAGGGATTTGGTTATCAAATTCTTTACATCCTTACAATTTATATTTTTGTTTCACCACAGGAAGAAATGGATGGGCAGCTTATGCATTTCACTTGATGATGTATACTTACCCTTTGGAAGTAGGTCTGTTCGTAGAACAACTTCTGTTTAGTAAAAAGCAAATGGCCTGCTCTTCAATAGCTGGATAATTAGTATTAATTGGATATCTCCAAAAGACTGTTCATTTTTAGATTTTACTTCTTTTTGAGAATTTGGACACCTTTAGGTATTGTCCAGGTAGAATCTTGTAAGAATAATTTTCTATCAGACTTCTAAATCAAGCTTTCTCAGAATTTAGGAGTACAAGATGCTGTTTGGACATGGTTTTGCCTTCTCAGCAAAATGACCACTGAGACTTAAATGGATCTTTCCTCTCTCTATCTTTACAGAATCTATTTTATAAACAAATACATAATATGAAATTTCTCACTATCATAACCTCAGAACATTTGAATAGATTGTGAAAGGAGGTTGTGGAGATGTTCAGGAGCTTAAGCAACTTCCTAGATGACTTAGATATTCAGTCGCTTAAAAGCAGATCATCTCTAGAAATTCTTGCGCTATGATATTAACATTATACATGAAGCTATTCTTCAGAGATGAGAAAAGTTAAGATAATTAACTAAAATGTTATTCTATTGCTTAACAGCACTCAGGTTTTTCCTAGCCCTGAAATGTTTTTTCCACTTTTCTGATCATTCTGTTTCTGGACTGTGTTAAGGATAACTGTTATTCTCATTTCTGAATTCCCTGCTGGGTACCCTGGTTTTCAGACAATGACATACACCAGACCATTCTATCTAATATAGTAAAAAAAATTTTTTTGGAAGGGTGGTTCAGAGTGGGAAGGGAAGTGAACAAAAGAAAAAAAGTGTATATTTTTCTAATTGAAAATGTAATGTGTTTTGATTGTATAAGCCTTCAAAAAGATAAAAAAGTATGAATCACAAAACAGCTTTCACTTCTAAGATGCATGTATAATTAGATAAAATTATTTGAAATATATGGACAATCTCTTACTTAAATTATGAACATTGCATTATATATATATTTTAACCTAGATATGACCACTTCAGTTGGGTGGCCCTGAGGACACAGAACATGCTATTTTCAATGTTCATACTTGCATGTTCATACTTGCATTGCCCTTCTATCACTTATGTTCTTTCGCAACTTTCTTCTTTTAGTCACAGACGTAATTGTTGCCTTTGCAATTATCCCTTCCTAGGCCGGCTCCTGTCTGGCATGGCAGGTAGAGACTATGGGTTAGTGCACTGGGGAAGATCTGTGAACTAAGAATTGATGGGGTTGAGAGGCAAGTGGAATGAGAAGAGAGGGGTACAATCTCTCTATACACTCTTTTCCATTCCCTTTCATTCTTATATCCCAATTTTAGCTATATTTTCAGTTAGTACCTCTACTGAATGTCTCTCAGATCTATTTTTTTAAATCTCTTTTTGAAATTTCCAGTTGTCTTCTGGGCATTTCCACCTAAATATCCAAGCTCCTGAAACATGATACACAATATTTCATCCTCCTTGCCAACCACGTCTTTTCCTCTCAACTTCCCACTTGTGTTAATAGCAGCACAGTTAAATTATTATTGCCCTTGAAGTCCAGAAGCCAGTTTTCAGTGGCCATTTTCTCTTTCTTGTCCATATCCAAATAGTTCTTAAATCATCTATTCCTTGAAAGGAAAAGATTAAACATCTTTTAATTTCTCCCTTCTT
The DNA here is from genome assembly GCA_002007465.1 of Ailurus styani. Classification (NCBI taxonomy): domain Eukaryota; kingdom Metazoa; phylum Chordata; class Mammalia; order Carnivora; family Ailuridae; genus Ailurus; species Ailurus styani. The sequence goes on from LNAC01000106.1 coordinate 1,507,874, forward strand.
TCCAATCCTGTTGTGACCTCCCCACCAAGTTTGAGTTCTTACTGTATCTTTCAATAGCCTTCTAATTGATTTCCCTACCTCTAGTTTCTTTTCCTTTTAAATGGTCTAGCACAATGACACAACACTAACTGCATGAGTTATAATTTAGTAGCTCCTCATTACATAGTCAATAAATACTTATCTTTCAGCCTAGCATTCATGATTGTCTGCAGTCTGTTCCAAACCCAAGATATCCATGTAATTTTCCTATACTGGAGACTAGTAGTGAAACACAGACTTTCCAAAAAGAAAAACAAACTTAAGAGAATTTGTCATCTGTATCTACATAATAAGAAAAACAAAAAGGAAAATAATCAATGATGAAGCACAAAATTATAGGAAGGAATGAAAAATCACCAGAATGAGTACAAATAAAGAATGATGATTATTTAAAGAAATAATAATAAAAATGTCTCTTGGGTTTTAACATGTTGAAGTAAAATATATGTCAAGCACAAAGAGCAGGAAGGAGGAAAGGAGTTATAAGGTTGATGCATTAGGGAAATGGTAAAAGTATGAATTCAATTCATAATAATTCAAGAATTATGAATTATGAAGATGATGTTTAGGAAACTCATGTATCTTCTATAGGACATGAGTTATTATTTAAGACTCCTTAGGACCACTTTTATTACAGGCATTGGATGGCTTCCTGTTTGTGGTGAGTAGTGATGAAAACTCTGTATTTGTGTCAGAAAATGTCACACGATCCTTGCAATATAAGCAAGAGGACCTAGTCAACACAAGTGTCTGCAATATCTTGCATTAGAAGAAATAAAGGATTTTCTTTTCTTTTTTTTTTTTTTAAAGATTTTATTTATTCATTTGACACAGAGAGAGAGATTACAAGTAGACAGAGAGGCAGGCAGAGAGAGGAGGAAGCAGGCTCCCCGCTGAGCAGAGAGCCCGATGTGGGCCTCGATCCCAGGACCCTGGGATCATGACCTGAGCCGAAGGCAGCGGCTTTAACCCACTGAGCCACCCAGGCGCCCGAAATAAAGGATTTTCTTAAAGATTTATCAAAATCTATAGTAAGTGAAGTTGCCTGAACAAATGAGACCCAGAGACAAAAAGGCCATATATTTAATTGCTGTATGTTGACAAAAACACCACATGATATTCTGGAAGACATAAACACTAATCCTGAAATTCACCAGAAATATGAAACAATGCAGGGCTCTGCCCTGTCTCAGCCTCCAGCTATGACGAAAGAAAGGTAAGAGATATTGTAGTCTCTAGGGCAAACTCCTGAAGAATGATACATAAAGCCAATAGAGGAGCTAAGTATGGAATAACATAAAATATTTGATTAATTCAAAAGAAGGCAAGAAGGCAGGATAAAGAACGAAAAACCAGATGGGACAAATGCAAGAGAAATATCAAGTATATAAGTATTTGTATCAGTAATGATAGTAAATTCACCAGACTAAACACTCCAACTAGAAGGCAAATATTGTCAGATTAGACCAACTAAGTCCTATTTATAGGAGACATTCATTAAATAAAAGGTCATAGATAGTTTGAAAGTAAAATGATGGAAAAGATATACCAAAGCAAGCTAGTGTGGTTATAATACCAAAGTACACTTCAAGGCAAAAAATATTACTGGAAAAAAAAAAAGAGAATTCTTAATGCTGAAAGGTCCAATTCAACAGGAAGAAAACAATTATGAATAATATAACTTCAAAATACAGAAAACAAAATTATAAGATTAAATAGACAAATAGATGTTAATACCCCCTTGCAGTTATTGATTGGCACATGTACAAAAAACTAATAAGAATATAGAAGATTTGAACAACACCATTAAACAACTTGACCTAGCTGACATTCATAGAACACTGCCTACAACAACTGCAGAATCCTCATTCTTTTCAAATGTCCTTGTAGTATTTACAAAAATAGACTATATGCTGGCACATTAAACAAGTCTTATCAAATTTCAAGGATCCTACAGAATATTCTTTCACCACAGTGGAATTAAAATAGAATTCAACAACATAATAATAACTAGGGGGCACTGGAGTTGGTTAAGTGTTCGACTCTTGGTTTCAGCTCAGGTTGTGATCTCAGGGTCATGAGATCGTGTCCCACCTCAGGCTTCCCACTCAATGGGGAGTCTGCTTGAGAGTCTCTCTTCCTCTCCCTCTCCCCTCCTGCTCATGCTCTCTCTAAAATGAATAAATAAATCTTTAAAAAAAGAAAAAAAAAAGAACTAGAAAATTCTCAAATGTCTGAACATTAAGCAGCATACTTCTGGTTTTTTTTTATTTTTTTATTTTTTATTTTTTTAGAGAGAGAGAAGATAGTACATATGTGTGTGTGTGAGCAGGAGGTAGGGGAAGAGGGGGAGGGAGAGAAAGAATCTCAAGCAGGCTCCAAGCCCCATGAGGAGGCCACCTGAAACTCGATCTCATCACCTTGAGATATGACCCGAGCCAAAACCAAGAGTCAGATGCTTAACTGCCTGAGCCACCCAGGCACCCCTAAGCAGTACACTTCTAAATAAGTCTTTGATCAAAGAAGAAATTGCAATGGATGCAAGAAAACATTTTGAGCTAAATTGTAACAAAACCTGTGGGATGAAGGTAAAGAAGTGTTTAGAGGTAAATTTATCATTTTAATGCATACATTAGGAAAGTAAAAAGGTTGACAATCCATTTTGTAAGCATTCATCTCAGAAATCTAGGAAGAAAATAAAAAGCAAATTAAACCCAAAGAAAGTAAGGAAAATAATAAAGAGAAGTAGGAGTAAGGAAATAATAAAGAGAAGAGCAGAAACCATTTAAATAGAAAGCATTTACTGGTGGGCCACCTGGGTGGCCTAGTTGGTTAAGCATCCAACTCTTGGTTTTGGCTTGGGTCATGATCTGCAGGTCCTGAGATTGAGCCCTGTGCTGGGCTCAGTGCTCAGCACAAGTCTTCTTCTCTCCCTCTCCCTCTGCCCCTCCCCCTGCTTGTGCTCACGTGCTCTCTCAAATAAATAAATAAAATCTTAAAAAAAAAAGCATTTACTGGTTGCACAAGTTGCTTGTTTCCTCCTCTGTAAAATAAGGATACAAATTGAACCCACATCCTTGGATTATTGTGAGGATTAGATGAATTAACACATGTAACATCTTTAAAATGATGCTTATTATCTAGGAAGCATGTAACAATTATTAGCTGCTGCTTCTGCTACTCCCATGACTGCTATTATTACAGGCTAAACTGTTAGGCACATGTCCTTGCTTTTAAAAAAATATGGTAATCACGTGGGCCACAAGGAGCCTAGGGTTCTAAAGCAACTGGTGCCTAGCTTGCCAGTTTACACAGGGACATTCCTATGCCGTGGGAGTTGGCATATGGTGGAGCACCCTTTCAGTATAAATCACATCCTGTCACTCCTCTCTGAAAGTCTCCCTGTTACATTTAAGGGTAAAATTCAAACTCTTTATCATGGTCACCAGAGATACATTATCTGACCTGTGGCCACTTCTTTAATGGTACCTCCTTCCCTTTCCTCATTATGCTTCAGATACTTAACCCTCACAGATTCTTGCTGTGGCTATATCTTCTAACTACAGTGGTATTTCCTCAGCAACTTGCATGGCAAATTGCTTCTTTTTTCAGGAGTCAGCTTAAATGTCACCTTTCTAGAGAGGACCTATCTGGGATTGGATTGGATTCCCTCTGCCTCGTGTTGTTCTCTATCCCAACATCTGTTGATTCCCTTCACTGTGTCAAAATCTGTAATTCTTCATGTGTTTACACGTATTTTAGACTGTTACCTTCATGAAGTTGGGGGTCCTTGTTTATCTTGTTTAGAATGCACCGATAGAGTCTAGTATAGTGGTTGGTGCATAGTAGGTACTCAAAGTATTTGTTGAATGAATGATTGAATCTGTTAGCGTTGCTGTTTTGAGTGGGGGTTGTGACATCTGCTAGCTTATGTTTACTCTAAGGTCCTGAATCTAAATTTTCCTAGGAAGAAAAGTGATAAACTCCAGTAAGAATTAGACACATTCCTCCACATGGGTGAAAAATTTTTTTAAAAGATTATTTATTTATTTATTTGACAGAGAGAGACATAGAGAGAGAGGGAACACAAGCAGGGGGAGAGGGAGAAGCAGGCTTCCTGCTGAGCAGGGAGCCCCATGTGGGCCTCGATCCAAGGACTCTGGGATCATGACCTGAGCCAAAGGCAGACACTTAATGACTGAGCCACCCAGGTGCCCCACATGGGTGAATTTATGATGCCACAGGGTACTCTTCTTATTGGAGCTGTGGGGTAATAACATGTAACCATATTCCTTGAACACTTACTGTGATTGTTTGCCTTTTAGGAATTGCTCCCTCTCCCTAACTTCTTGATTTTACTCCACCTAGTGCTACACTAAAGGACTTTTAGCAGGCCCAAGATAAAAACAATGCATTAATTAAAATGGTGTACTCTCTCTTAATTTTAAATCTGACAAATAACAGGCTTCTGGTTGTCACTAGGCAGCATTGTCAGAGCTAAATTAGATGTCTTGTTATGGTAGCTTAGGCAAGTTATTTCACTGATCTTAGCACTGGTTCCCCTGCTCTGGAAAATATAAATCATCACTGAGAAAGACGGTGTTTCTATATGAGTCCTTCTGATATCAGCCTCAGGCTATGAGATGTGGGCAGAGAAGTGTGGTCTTCCAGCTGAGACTTCTTCCTCCTGTTGTGCCTAAGTTTTCCCCACCTTACCAGCCCTGTCATTTGCAGACACTTCTAGATAAGACCCTATTAAGTATACAGTGTGGTACCTGACTCTTACTTCGAAGATTCAATCTTTCTTTTTTTTATAACTGAAGTCTCCATATAACTAATAAAGCAACTGGAGTAGTTGCTTTAATCTTTATGGGAATATGTATTTTGCTAATACCAGGGCACTCCCATTTTAGAATGATATTCCCTTCAGGAGTCACATTTATAGTGAATGATTTAACACAGACACTTGTTTATCCAGGAGAGGTTTAGATACTATGGATATCTGGTTTCTATCAAGTATGATACCTGTTAGTTCAAGTGATTGAAAGAAATCAAGTGAATTTTGTGTGGGGGGGCACAAAATATTATGCCTTAAGCATTTGGATAAGTGGAGGTCAAACTGGTTTAAAATTAGGCAAGCTACTTAATATATTTTTGGGCTCCAGGTTCCCCCAGTCCCCTAACTGCACTGATCTGGCATTTGAAGGTAAGTGATCTTGACACTTGTGGAAAAGAATGTCTTGCTTACATTGGGCAATGTGTCCTGGGGCCTTTCCACATTGCTTTAGTAAGGACAGTTATTTATCTGGCTCCTTCCTCTTGCAGAGAGTAGCTTTAGACTAGAGAGGTTGAAAATATGATCAACTCAGGTCTGGAGAGCCCTGTGATTTTTAGATTACCTTCAATTATTAAATAAGCATGAAACTAAATTCCACATTTAAAGAAATTAATTTTATCCCACAACATTGAACTCCAAATGTAGGAGAAACAAATTCAAAAGGAAAGCATAACTTTTATTTGAAAAGTTTATGAATTTGCTTGTGAACCCACTAAAACTATGAATCTCATTTCTGAAAGGAGACCACCTCTTTCACATATCACTCAGGATGTGATTGCCTGTCAGATTTTAGATGTGTATTTGCTCATTATTTCTGATTTTATGAATTGCAATTTCAGTTCATAAACTAAAAAAATCTTCCCAACAAAAACTCCCTCTTTGTAGTTGGTTCTGTCTTTAAGAGATGATGTTATTCTGAGGAAAGCTTTATTATTCTGTTAATGAGGGTTGGTGTGAGGAATATGTATAGAGAGAGATGTCTGTATATGATCCTCAGTCATGTGACAGATGGAATGAAGATGACAAAGCCTTGTCCTTGGGAAAGTGACTAGTTGGTAACAGTCCTGAACCTTGGTCGTCTTACCAAAGAGGACATGGCTGTATTAGAACTACAGCAAGGCAGCTGGGTTTGAAGCCAGGACTGAGTTCAAGTACTGACCCTGCTATTGACTAGATTTGTAATTTGGGTCATATCATCATGTTACCTTAAGCTTCAGAGTCGTCATTGTCTAATTTTTTACTATAACCCTCTAATGAAGTTTTGTGAAGATTTGCTGAGACCATGCATAAAAGGTTGAAAAAGGTGATGTGAATGGAGTGATTATTATTAGTAGTACAAGCTCATTATTTATAATTTTATTCAGTTTTCTACCTTAAGTTCAGTGTTGTTCAACATTGTCTTTTCTTATGTTGCTGGCAGTAGCAGAAACAGTCAATGGATAAGCAGGCCTTCAGTTATAGTCTTTTCTTGGGACAAGCCCAAACCTAAATCCCTGCAATATATCTCTACACTATAGGCATTAAAAAGATATATTAAAATGCTACCAGTAAATCACAGCATCCCCTGGCATGCATAAACTTTGGTCCACCAAATCTGGACTTTGGACTCTGAATAGCATTTCTTTTAGACTCAAAGAATAGACAAATCTAAAAGAAAAAATAGTGCTCGCTTCGGCAGCACATATAATAAAAGAAAAAATAGAATCTTGTCAGTTGGGGCCTATGATGAACCAGTTATTTATTTTATAATTTTCTTTTTCAAGTTATAAGAAGAGGCAAGTGATACTTGCTCAATAACTTAACTACAGGTCCAGGTCTGTAACTATAACCTTTAATTGATGAATGTTTGGTTTCCATCTATCAATAGCTTGTCTAAGGGAAATTATATTTAGGAACAATTATCTAAAAGACATGCTCCCTGCCTGCCCTCTTGGGTATTTTATCTTTGGATTCAGCTAGATGACTAAAGGCATATGTTACTTTAGTTTCTAAAGAATGAATGCCCCTCCCTGCACTGTACTAATACAATTATGTCCTCGTTTTTTTTTTTTTTTAAAGGTGTTGCAAGAAAAGGCACTTGGAATCAACTTCTGATTTTAGTTAAAATGCTCTTGAGGACATTGTCTATGTTAGTGTCCCTAATATAAAGTCATACATGAGAGATTTCTTTGAGAATTTAATCCCAGAAAAAGCTTTGTCTTCCCCAAAGTACCCTTTTTAACAGTGAGGCCTATGTAATTGCTTGGTGTGCCTGCTTGTCATTTCAGCTTCCAGGAAGCTTGGAGCAAAATGTGAAGCTTAATTATAGCACTAATGTTTACTTTAGTAGCTAGCTTATTTACATATCACTTTTTAAAATCTTGCTAGATTATTTTTCATATCTTTTGTTATAAGCCATATCAAGTGATTTTTTGAAAGAAGCCTGATATAAAGAGAAATATAATAGTAGCTATTAATAATAATAGAGGAAACAGAAGGAAAAGAAGAGGGAAAAGAGTCATCATCTTCATCATCAGTCAGGGGGCTATAGCAGGGGGCTATAACTACTTATTTTGGGGGGGGCTATAATTATTTATTAATGAATGAAAAAAACTAATAGGTCTTTGTACTTGTATTAAAATGCTTTTTAAAAATTATGAAACAGGGGCACCGGGTGGCTTAGTTGGTTAAGCATCTGCCTTCAGCTCAGGTCATGATCCCAGGGTTCTGCGATTGAGACGTGCATCGGACTGCTTCTCCCTCTCCCTCTACCTCTCCACCCAGCTTGTGCTCTCTCTCTCACTCATTCTCTCTCTCAAATAAATAAATAAAATCTTAAAAAAAATAAAAATTATGATACAGTAGGAAAATGCAGACAACACTATACTATGCACCCATGTACTCACTACCCCAAATTAAGAAATGTTAATATCTGCTATGTCTGCTTCAGGTAAAAAAACTTTAAAGTAATAAAGGTTACAGATATAATCAAAGCCCTCCATTTAGCCTTCCTATTCTTTCCATCTCCCCCCTGTACTGAGGTTATCCTTTCCCTGAGGTGAACTTCCCTATCTGGGGATTTATACATTACTGCATGTATCTGTCTCCAATTTTTTTTATTCTTCCAGTACATTTTGATTTTAATTCATGTAAATCATTTTCATTTACGTTAACTGTCAAATTCTCTTTTGCGATTACCCCACAATGTACTTCATTCCTTTACTGAAGGACATTAAGAATTTTTCCAATTTTCTTCTATGGCAAATGATACTTCCCTGCATGTTCCTGTGTACAAGTGAGAGAGTTCCTCTAGGGTATGTGCCTAGAGGGGAAACTGTTGGATCATAGGTCTTCATTAATTAATTCATTCAGCAAATAAGCCAGTGCTTGCTATGTGCCACATAACGTTCTAGGCAGCTGAAGATGCCACAGTGAATAAGATGGTCAAAATTCCTGTTTCCTCTGTTGCATTTCTATACACCAATAACAAACCAGAAGAAGAATCAAGTAGTCAATCTCATTTGCGATTGAACCAAAAACTGTAAGATACCTAGGAATAAATCTGACTAAAGAAGTAAAAGATCTGTATTCTGAAAATTATAAAATATTTATGAAAGAAACTGAAGAGGACACAAAGAAATAGAAAAGCATTTCATGTCATGGATTAGAAGAACAAACATTAAAATGTCTATATTACCCAAAGCAATCTACACATTTAATGCAATCCCTATCAAAATACCACCAGCATTTGTCACAGAGCTGGAACAAACAATCCTAAGATTTGCATGGAACCACCAAAGACTCTGAATAGCCAAAGCAATCCTGAAAAAGAAAAGCAAAGCTGGAGGCATCGCAATTCTGGACTTCAAGCTCTATTACAAAGTTGTAGTCATCAAGACAGTATGGTTCTGGCACAAAAACAGACATATTGATCAGTGGAACAGAATAGAGAAACCAGAAATGGACCCTCAACTCTATGGTCAAAATAATCTTCAACAAAGCAGGAAAGAATATCTAATGGAAAAAAGTCTCTTCAACAAATTCTATGGGAAAACTGGACAGCAATATACAGAAGGATGAAACTGGACCACTTTCTTACACCAAACATAAAAATAAATTCAAAATGGAGGAAAGACCTAAATGTGAGACAGGAAAATATCAAAATCCTAGAGGAGAATACAGGCAGCAACCTCTTTGACTTAGGCCATAGCAACTTCTTACTAGACACATTGCCAGAGGCAAGGGAAACAAAAGCAAAAATGAACTATTGGGACTTCATCAAGATAAAAAGCTTCTGCACTGTGAAGGAAACAGTCTACAAAACTAAAAGGCAGCCTATGGAATGGGAAAAAAATGTTTTCAAAATACCTGATAAAGGGTTAGTAACCCAAGTCTATGAATATCGTATGAAACTTAACACCCCCAAAACAAATAAGCCTGTTAAGAAATGGGCAGAAGACAAACACATGGTTAACAGGCACATGAAAAGATGCTCAGCATCACTCATCATCAGTGAAATAAAGATCAAAACCACTATACCTCCTCACACCTGCTTGAATGGCTAAAATTAACAAGGCAAGAAACAACAGGTGATGGCGAGGATGCGGAGAAGGGGGAACCCTCTTGCAATGTTGGTGGGAATGCAAACTGGTGTAGCCATTCTGGAGAAAACATTGAAGATTTCTCAAAAAGTTAAAAGTAGAACTACCCTACAATCTGGCAATTGCACAACTAGGTATTTACCCAAAGGATAAAAAAAATTACAGATTTGAAGGGGTACATGTACCCCAATGTTTATAGTAGCATTATTAACAATAGGCAAACTCTGGCAGAGCCCAAATGTCCATTGGTTGATGAATGGATAAAGAAGATGTGGTGTATTTATATGTGTGTATATATATATATATATATATATATATATATATATATATATATATATATGAATGATGGAATATCATTCAGCCATCAAAAAGAATGAAATCTTGCCATTTGCAATGACATGGATGAAGCTAAAGTGTATAATGCTAAGTGAAATAAGTCAGTCAGAGAAAGACAAATACCACACGATCTCACTCGTGTGTGGAATTTAAGAAAGAAAACAAATGAACATATGGGAAGGGGAAAAGAAAAAAGGGAGAGTGGGAAAGAAGCCATCAGTAACTCTTAATGATAGAGAACAAACAAGATTGATGGAAGGAGTGGAAGGAGACAGGTAGAGGAAGGGAATAGATGGGTAATGGGTATTAAGGAGGCCACTTTTTGTGATAAGCATTGGGTATTGTATGTAAATGGTGAACCACTGAATTCTACTCCAGAAACCAATATTATACTACATATTAACTAACAAATTTTAAATTAAAAAAATCTTGTTTCCATGAAGCTTACTTTTTGGAGATGCAGTGGGGGAAAAGACAGGCAATAAACATGATAATTAAACAAAATTCAAGTATTGTAGACAGTGACAAGTGCTCTGGAGAAATGAAAGCAGAGCAGATGTAGGAAGTGTATATTGAAGAGATTTGGAATTTTATATAAGGTGGTGAAGGGTATCTCATTATGGTTTTAATTTTCATATCTCTTATGAGTAATGACAAATGTCCTTTCATATGCTTAAGATTGTTTATATTTTATATACGCCTTAAAAATTCCTGTATTACTCACTGTTGATTTAAATCCTTTAAATTCAAATGCTTCTTAAATGTGTACAAACTAAAACTAGGCATAAACATTTTGTGCTTTTAGCTCTTATAGCTTGTAGCTCTTACCAAAACAAATGTACAAATTACATACATCCTTTGCCTCTGTGAAAGCAACAAACTTTACATTAACACAAATAATTTCACGGGCTACAGTTAGTGACTACTGCTCAGATTCTGTTGGGTTTGGTCTGCCTTTCCCATCTGGCGCCATGAGATGATGCAACTCTTTCAGCGCTCTTCCCTTTCTGAAGCACTGAAACACCTTTGTTCCTCCAGCACGCTGTGAAGTCATCTGGGCCACACTTGGTGCAAAAGCCTCATTTACCTCTGAAGTCTACCTCTGTTCATTGCTAATTAGCTGGAGACAATTAAAATGGGACTACTTGGCACCAACGTGACTGCAAACACACAGACAGACTGGGTCTGTGAAGCAGCATTTGGTTATCAGGTGGCCACCCAGATGATTCAGAATAACAAGGAGGAACAAATTGAAAACAACAACAACAACAACAAAACAAATAGGGCATCAGTTAAAAAAAGAATATGCTTTACTTTCAGTGACATGGATACCACAAACTATTTAATTCTCAATAATACATTCTGGTTGAGAATATGCAAATCCTCTCAAATGGGTCAGCCTACCCAATTTGAGAAACCCTGTTCTAACGTAGAATCAGAGCCCAGAGTGGATCTTGAACACTAACATGGTTTCTGAAATAGGCTGATTTTTTTTTTTTTAGGGCATAACATTACTCAGATGGGTGAGCCACATGTTTTAGAAACCTTTCAGCTCTTTTTCCTTGGTTTGCCTAGTTTGGAACTGTACCCTGTCTAAAGCTCAAAATGGGCTTCTCTTTGTTAGAAGACCAGGCAAAATTTACTGTGCTGTCATTCTATGATGTTCACCTCATTATCAGACCTTCTCATGCTTCCCCTCCTTCTGAGGTCCAAAAATGCAACAGTCGTCTATTTTGTTTTATTAATTTTATTTGTGTTCATTAGCTGAAACTCTCATATCTGTTTGTGCCTCTATCATGTGGATGACATATTTAGTGGAAAGATGACTCAAGACCTCCAATTTCTTTTGTTCCTAATTGCTGCTAGATTTGGCTCTAGATTCCTAAGGTTGAAGGACTAATGCATCTGCCCATCTGAATATGTGTCAAATTCTTTGTTTCACTATTCACAACTTGAATCATCAAATATTCTTTCTGGCAAGTCAGGGTCATTATATAGATACTGAGAACAGTGTTTATGGTAATACATATTAATAGTATTGATAGAAATGGCTTTATTGAGAATTTATTACTTACCTATTAAATGTTATACAACTAAAACTTGGCACAATTAGGAAATTTTGCTCAAATAAAGGTGAGAAGCTTTTCATTGAACATAAATATATGTACATGTGTGCTTATGCACATGTGTATGTGTATAATTGAATCATGTGAAATTATAGCTTCTGTAGGGCAAAAATAGACAAATATAGGAAATATCATATGGTTCATGTATATATTTATATATATTTCAGATTTTGGCTGCCTTACCAAAGCAGTAACAAAGATAGTAATGTCTAGGTGTATTTTTGCTGTTGTTTATTTAAAAACAATAATCAAGCCAATCACCTAGGTTTTAAAACATAATTTTCTTTATATAAAATATTTTAATCTTGGGGGATGCGGTGGGCGAAACTCGGCAATAAGAATGCCCTCTCTTAGAGAAAACCTGGAATGCCTTTGAACTTCCTCTAGCTAAATTCTTCCAGGGCTCAGGCTAATCTACTCATAAAGGCTGCAATCACCATTCTAGCCCACAGTACAAGTTCTTTCCTCTCAATTCAGTGATCTTCCTTTGCTACCATTATTTTAGCAAATAATTCTGTATTTCCTTTTTTCTAAATAAACTGTAAACTCCTTGGAAACAGAGATAATTCCTAGATTCTCTATGGCCCAACAGTATCTGTTGATTTGACTGAGCTTTTGACTTGAAGAACATTCTCAATAGGATTTAATTATTAAGTTGCTGGAGTAACAAGAAAATACTTTCAGTGGACTAGGAATGTTGCATTTTGGGAAATCAATCAAGGATCATCCTGCTTTCAAGGAATTTATAGTCTCTTTTGGGAGACAATGCAGAAAAAAAGAGTTTAGTGAATCTGTTTTAGATTCTTTTAACTGTTCTATTCCAAGCAGAATAGTAAAAGGAAGCTTAATCCACCCTATCAGGTCTGTGTTGGCTAACCTGAGTGCAGACATCTTCACCTATTGATTTTGGTGTGGCAGGGATATACATTTAACTGGTAAATAATTAAAGTCAGCCTGTTATCTCGTTTGTGCACCTAAATTGATAATAGGTGGCATTTTCCTAGGTGGACAAATTTGGAAACACATATGGATAGCCTACAAGTACAAAAATCTGATTTTTAGTATGTTCTAATGTTCAACAACACTGTCTTAAAAAAAAACCCATATCTCAACAGCCAATGACAATTTTTTATCACAGCTCAGAAAAGACCTTGAGGTAATTAATGGCAATACTTTGGGCAACAACTTTTTTTTTTTCCTTTTGTAGCTTTCTATTTTTGTAAGAGAATTCAGTGTCCTAAAGAAGAAGAAAGATTAATGGTTCACAATCAATGCACATGGACCAGGCACCTAATCCGAACTTAACCAAAAAGTCAATATTTAGTTAGCTATACCTTATCAGTGTGGAAATGTCAAGCATAGCAAGAGACATGAACAAATTTCCAACTGATTTTTCATTCCTATGCTTCAGTGTTCAAAGCTGTGTGGCAGAGTTTCAACATCAGATAAGACAAAACAGCCTTCGGAAGAAAAATACAACAAATGACAACGCTTGCAGCTGCCGAGACCGGGTCTATGAGACGAATACAGATGCAGGAGGTGCGTTCTAATCTCTCCTGGCACATTCTCTTGGTCACCTTCCAGCCTGCGTGATGCTAACACTTGATCATGACTGGTTGCAGGCAGTCTTTAAGAGACAGCAACTTGCTGAGTAAAGGCATAATTTGTTGCTCCCCAAGACAACTGACACAAAATATTTGCATTCTAAATTTGCCATGGCTGGGAGTCAACACATCAGGCAAGGTGAGATAGGCTGTGGGTCTGGAAAACAGGAGTTCCACTCAGGCTTCTCTGAAGCTGTGGCCTGTTGATGGATCAAAAAAAGGTTTTCAGTCTTTTGACTTTCAGGATTCCATTTCACTCCACAGGACTCCAGCTAACCTCACTTGTGTAACTGCTGTTGAAAGTTGTATTTTGTAAAACAACAAGGTTACATTGGAATAACCTGTAATGATACTCAAATTTAATGAGATGGTTGGATTGTCTGTCAGCATTGAAACATTCAGTTATGGAAAAAAGGATATAGTACAAGAAAAAAAGATAGTGACTTAAATGGCTAAATATGCACTGACTTTTTTTTTTTTAAGATTTTATTTATTCATTTGACACAGAGAGAGAGATTACAAGTAGGTAGAGAGGCAGGCAGAGAGAGAGGAGGAAGCAGGCTCACTGCGGAGCAGAGAGCCCGACGTGGGCCTCGATCCCAGGACCCTGGGATCATGACCTGAGCCGAAGGCAGCGGCTTTAACCCACTGAGCCACCCAGGCACCCTGTTACTGACTTTTTAAGGAAATGTGGGTGGGCTTGGCATTTCATGGCATATGGAGGTCTAGAAATTGCTCATAGAGAAAACACCATTTCATCTAGAAATCCAACTAGAAAGGACATGCACAAGCTAGATTCATAGAACAAGGAGGCCTAAGAGTTCACCAAGGGTAGGGAACAATCATTCCAAACTAATCACAGGGTATGCATAGCCTCGGTGCTTGTTAAAAATATAGATTCCCATGACCTTCTCCCTGGTGATTCTGATTTAGCAAGACAGTAGTGGGACCTGGGAACCTGTATTTTTAACAAGAGTCCAGGGGCCTTTAATCATCAGACAGATATGGAAACACTGCTGTACCACATCCTAGCAAGATGCATGTTACTTGGTAATGGAATGAATGAACAGAAGAAAGAAAGCTTAATGAGCTTGCCAGCAAGACAGTCTCAGCCCCTGACTTTGCTGAACAGTCAGTGTGCCAGGGCTCCTGGCCTTGCACAGCTAACTCCCAGTCATGGGAGGGATGACCTTCAGAAGCAGCTGATAAAAGTTAGGTTTTTGAATGTCATGTGGAATAATACTCCTTCCCCTTGTCTTTTGTTGGGATTTCATAGTGACACACACACAAAGACTATGTCCTAAAAAAGGAATGAATGCTAAGTGTTTTAAACAGAAAGAAACTTGTTTAAGTATCCCTTAGGAAGAAATCTTTTTCATATTTCCTGCCATAATAGGTCCCACCAGGCATAAACCATCTTCCCACTCTAACCTATCCATAAAGGCACAAAGAAATGGCGTTGAGAGCAGTATTCTGATCTCCATGTGGACAATGCATTTTTTATAATTTCTGTACATCCAAGCAACCTAGTTCTTCCTGTTCTGAAATTTTATGTTACATTAACTCTACTATGGTCTCCAGGGGAATAATTTTGTAAACTCCATGGCAAATAGGGAGGATCTCCCTCCACATAATTTGTAATACCCTGTTAGAATAAAAGTGTCAGAAATATGGTGCTGAGGGCATGGACTGGAAGTGAGAGGAGGAAAGTTGAACCTGGGCTGTAAGGTCCTCTGATAGAATTTGGGCACATGGCAGGCTAAGGGACTGGACAGAGAAGATCCAATCATCCTTTTTGTTTGATTTCAAAAGCTGTCTGTCATCACCATGGGGCTAATTTATGGTCATCCAGTTTCTAGTGAGATAATAGACAATACACAGGACAGAAAGAGTTCTAGTGAATTTTTTAAAAAAGTTTTTAGAAAAAGATTTTATTTATTTGAGAGAGAGAGAGAGTGCTCGTATGTGACAGAGCATGAGCGAGGTGGAGTAGCACAGTGGGAAAGGAAGAAACAGACTCCCTGCTGAACATGAAGCCTGACTTGGGCTTAATCCCAGGACCCCGGGATCATGACCTGAGCCAAAACCAGGTGCTTAACTGTCTGAGCCACCCAGGTGCCCCAGCTCCAGTGAATTTGCTGAAACTTGGCATTCTCTATCTTTGTGCCTTATTGGGAGATTTATTGATTATTCGGGGAAAAGGCAACCAGGCAGAATTAAGGAAGTTTGCAGGATGGTGCAGTAGTGGTTCTTAAACTTTGCTGCATATTAGAATAACCTAGGCAAGTTTAAAAAACTCAAGTACTGGGGTGCCTCAGTGGCTCAGTCGGTTTAAGCTGCTGCCTTCGGCTCAGGTCATGATCCTAGGGTCCTGGGATCAAGTCCCGCATTGGGCTCCCTGCTCCGCAGAGAGCCTGCTTCTCCCTCTCCCTTTGCCTGCAGCTCTGACTACTTGTGCTCTCTGTCAAATAAATAAAAAATCTTAAAAAAAAAAAAAAACTCAAGTACTTAGGCTTTGTCCTATCAATTCAAAGTTTCCGGTGACATGATTCAGGCATCGCTTAAAAAATATTTCTTAGGTAATTCAAATGTACAGGCCAATTTGAGAATTAGTGATTTCTAGACTATATACTCTAGATCTTTTTTAGTTATAGGTTATTCCCTCTGCTGGAATGGCCCCTCATCCCATCTTCTGGTGAAGACAGACCTACTCGTCTTTTAAAATTCACCACAAATACACCTTTCATTGACAGTACATTCATTTATTCAACATTTACTGAAATGCTTCTTCCTCCATGGCAATGGCATTCAGTGACAACACTTAATACATTGATTATTTTAATTTTATATTTTTGTTTTTGTTTCTCCATAGACTTCAAGTTCTTTAAAGTCAGGGACTACATCTTTGATCTTTGTTACACATTTTCCTTTATTTCCTTCATTCCTCCAGATTCCCAGCTGGGTGATGCATATCCCAAGGACACTCGGTGTTGAATAATAATGAATTTTGGAAGGTGTGGTTACTATAGTCAGCGGATTCAAAATTGCTATAGTTTGCCTTTTTTTTTTTTTTTTAAAGACGGGGAGAGGAGAAGGGGCAAAGGGAGTGAGAGAATCTTAAGCAGACTCCATGCCCAGCACAGAGCCCAGTTTCAGGGCTTGATCTCACAACTCTGAGATCATGACCTGAGCAGAAGTCAAGAGTCAGATGCTTAATTGACTGAGCCACCCAGGTGTTTGACTTTTTGAAGTTTATATAGTTTGACTTTTTGAAAGTTTTGTTTTTGTAATACTCTGATCTATTTGTAATGTTCTCAGGGATGCTCATAGTTTTGAGTCCTTTGTTTACAGTAGCATTGAATGATAGTTTCTGGAATGACATATGTTGACTCCAAGATCCATTTCCCAGGCAATACTTGGCATCATAAAATTTCGTATCTCACGAACTTGTTTTTTACACTTACCCATTCTGAAATTCACCTGCTTTTTTTAGTTCACTTACTCCTTTATCTGATATTTAGAGTTAGGCCCCTAGAGTTAGGCCTCACCCTATGTACTTTACCTTCATCTGCTCCCATAAATTTTCCAGGCTGGTCAGGCTGGTTGCCTTAATGTTTCCCAAAAATAGCAGGGTCATTTTCCTTCCTACCTACTATTATTCTGAATTGTTCTTATCCTCCAAGGGCTCACTTCCTCTATGAGTTTTTACCTGACTTCTCCCATTTTGTTTTGTTTTTAATAAAATCTGTACCATACAGTGTAGTACTGGCCTTTATTTAGTCTTGTCTTTTTTTTTAATTGCCTATTTTTTTCTTCACAGATGACTCTAGGGATTGTGTAATATGTATATCTTTCATTGGCCCCATGCCGCCTAACACAATGAAGGCCATACTCTAGGTATTTAATAAATATTTGATTCTTTAGAGATTTAATTGAATCATACCTGCCATCTGGTAAAACAGGAGTGTTTAACGTCCAATTTAGATTTGGAAAGGTTTTCTTTTTGTGCAGTGATTTTTCTATAGGACATAATCTAGGAAAAGTGCAACCCCAGATATGGGGCTGTGTTACGGGCTGAACTGTGTACCCCTGTCCCCTCCCCAATTCATATGTCATAGTCCTAACCACTCAGCATCTCAGAATGTGACTGTATTTGGAGACAGGGCCTTTAAAGAGGTGATTTAATTAAAACCATTAGGGTGGGCCCTAATCCAATCTGTGTGCTGTCTTTATAAGAAGAGGAAATTTGGACACACAAAGAGACATAATGAATGTAAAGGAAAGAGCATGTGAGGACATAACAAGAAGGTGGTCATCTTCAAGCCAAGGAGAAAGGCTGCAGAAACCAAACTTGATAGCACCTTGATCTTGAACCTCTAGCCTCTAGAGCTGTGAAGACCCAAATTTCTGTTGTTTAAGGTGCTCAGTCTGTGATATTTTGTTATGGCAGCTTGAGAAGACTAACACAAGTCCTATTTGCTACCTGTCTAGGATGACTGGGAACTGGGATTTGCCAGTTACCTCTTCTTCCTGCCTTGGTTGGAAAATTGTAGAGGATGAAATTGAAAAGTAAAGAGAAATTTCTCCTCTGTCTTTACCTTCCCTGACAAACATCAGCTTGGTTCTGTACAGGGGGATCTTGCCCAGAAGCTTTTCCTTTTCCTTTAGTCTTGAACTCAAGTCACTTCCCAAGTGATGAAGTTGGGTAAAAGTAAGGTCCACAAACCTCTGAAATTAATTTTTTGTTTATCTTCAAACTTTGCTTTGTTATACATAAATATAGTGGGTTAATTTGTATTTGAGAAAATTCTTATCTGAAAAAAGGTGTCTTAGTTTGGGTTTTCTCTAAATCAGATCCTGAGACAAGAATGTGGGGGCAAGTAGTTTATTTTTGAAGTGGTTCCAGGAAGCTCTGTGAGGGAGTAGGGGTGTGAGACAGAGTTGGTAGGAGAGTCAGAAAAGAGTGCTTTCAGGAGTGATTACCCTGCGGGTATCTGCGACTCAATCCTGCTACGGACCCTCTAAAAAACTGTAGGCCTAGTAAGCGGCAAGGAAACTGGGGCGTTTACCTACCATCTTCTACCATTCATGGGTGTGAGGTTGGTCCTGGAAGAATGAACTCACACCACTCTGCTTACCCCGGGAATGGGAGGACCATGCTTCTGCAGGCAGAGGAGGTCAACCGGCAGAGACAGATACTTGAGGTAGGAGCCCATTGGCTTGTGAAGGGAACTGTTCACCAATGATACAGGCAAACAAAACCACAAGGGGATGATACTGGTGGGACACCAACAGTCTGTTGCAGAAGACCATGGTTTTCAGATTTGAGGAAGCTGAATGTATATTTTCTAAAGTTATCACTTACTCTGTTAGGTATCATAAAAACAGATCTTCAGTGCTTTGGGCTTTTTGTGGCTAATACCTGCTTACCTCCTGAATTCCCCTTTTAGAATTATTCTGCCAGAACTTTATTTATTCTTTCAGTTCTATAGCAGCTGTTTTGGGATTGACCCTGATCATTGTCCTGATCATTGACCTACTAGGAACATACCTAGAATATGCCCTGTCCTGTCTGTCCCCCAAGTCTTTCAAATAAGCCATGTTAGGAAGCAGGGATAATTTAGTTTCATTTTTAGCACCCCACCCCTGTCCCAAAGTACTTATTTCCTGGTAAGCTATGAGTGCGGGAGTTGGGGGAGCTGACAGGTGGGGAGGTTTTTGAACATGGCTATAAGCCTACACAGTGGCTTCCTCTGAAATTCAGCTATGTTCTGGGTATATTAAAATTACTCTAAGAAGTCTTCTGGTGAGAAAGACTGAAGATTATAAAGGGATGAGGAAGCCAGGGTGACAGATTGATCCAGTAACAAGCTTTGGTCATCAGAGGAGAGGGGTCATTCTGAGAATGGTGTGGTGTCTATGACTCAAATTTGTCTCCAGTCCTGACCTCGCTTTAGATCATATCTTAGTCCTTCAGAGAGTAGAGGTGAAAACTATAAATGAAAATGAAGAGTTGTTTTACTAAAAATATGTCAGACATGGGCGCCTGGGTGGCTCAGTGGGTTAAAGCCTCTGCTTTCGGCTCAGGTCATGATCTCAGGGTCCTGGGATCGAGGCCCGCATCTGGCTCTCTGCTCTGCAGGGAGCCTGCTTCCCCCTCTCTCTCTGCCTGCCTCTCTGCCTCCTTGTGATCTCTCTTCCTCTGTGAAATAAATAAATAAAATCTTTAAAAAAAAATATGTCAGACACTGGAGGTACAAGCAAGATTACTTAGGGACTCCTCTAACAGAATGTAATGCAATCGAGAGAGAGAGCACTTCTCTTCCAGTTCCAATAGTATCCACAGAGAGGGCCAGAAAAGGGCAGGAGGAATTAGAAGCCACATGGTATCTGGCAAGACTTGTTCCTTAGCACATGTGAGATGCTCTCAGGGATTTAGCAGCTATTTGGGCAGTGCTTGATGAGTTGAGAGGGAAGCCATGAAATCTGGGGTAGCTGATTAATGCAACCTCATTCGTTCCCATGGGTCTATGAGGACTGAGTATAACTCTAGCTGTAGATAAAATATTCTGGTTGATAGGGATAAATTCTTTCGTTTCTTTCCACAGTCAAGTTTAGGACAGTCATAATTATGACTGGTCCTTAGGTACTCAGTAATTTTCACCGAGTGAATTAACTTTTCTCACATTTGATAAACATCAGGACTGAGCAAGAATTAGAGAACTATGGGGGCGCCTGGTTGGCTCAGTGGGTTAAAGCCTCTGCCTTCGGCTCAGGTCATGATCTCAGGGTCCTGGGATCAAGCCCCGCATTGGGCTCCCTGCTTGGCAGGGAGCCTGCTTCCTCTTCTCTCTCTGCCTGGCTCTCTGCCTACTTGTGATCTCTCTGTCTCTCTGTCAAGTAAATGCATAAAATCTTTAAAAAATTAAAAAAAAAAAAGAATTAGAGAACTATGACAACCATGACAAATTTTTAGTCCCTTTGGGGTGAGGAAGTCATTGATTCTTATTTGCCATGCCTTACAGAAATAAATACACGTGATAAGAAAGCATCTATAGATATCTACAGATATTTACAGATATGAATGTGTAGAGATATTGAAAGTCTTTGAAAACTTCAGAGAAATCAAGTTACTGCTGAATTGTACTTTAACCAATTACTCTAAGTTTAGCATCATTTGCTAACATGTGTCTTTGGCAAGTTATTTAACATCCCCAAATCCCTGAGCCTTGGTTATTCTGTAGAATTGGGACAATATTACCTATGTAGTAATGCTATTGAGAGTAGTGAAGAAGATGATTAAATGCTTAGTACTGTGCCTGAGATATGGCAAGCATTTAATATAAGATTATTATTATTGTTCACATTATCATATTTTAGATAATCTATGACTATGCTAAGTAAGATCCATCTAGGGACTTGCCTCTACTTTGTTCTTTGTTTTTAGTTGGTTTTATAAGAATACATAATTAATGTAATACATAATTTAATGTAACTTAAACTTTTTTTTTTTAAAATAAAGCCTTTGGTGTAGACACTTATACATCATTTGTAGAAGTTTAGATATATTTTCTTTGTCCAGTGGTTTTGTTGTATTTTTGACTCCCTCAAAAACAGTATCCACATATTAGTAAGGCCTCATTTCCTCTTCTATCAACTGGGTTATCTTTTCTGCTTTTTGGTCTCAGCTTTTGCTTGTCTGCATCTTTTTCAGCTCAACCAGTACCTAAAACTAGGGTCTATTGTGTACTTTTCTTAGTGTCTCCTTTGTAAGCTGCTTGAAGAAGGTTTGCTGGAACCATGTGAATGTGCATATTGTCCAGAAGACAGAACTATTTTTAGGTTGAAGGTAGAGCTGTGTTTTTCCTTCTTGGCAAATTCTTTTTCTTTTGATGAAAGCCAAAACTTAAAGCTAGTGGTGACAGGTCAGGGTCCTAATTGCTGTGCTGTTAGAATAAGGAGATGTTTATTGCTAATCAAGTAAATTGCAAACCTAATTTCAATGATGTAGTAAGATGAGCCCACTCAGTGGGCTGGTCTTATAAAATACTTTTTCTAGTGAGCCTGGGAAAACTTGTGAAGTGGTAATAATTAAAACAGCATATGGTCATTGGAGGAACTTTGTCATACATAAGCGTGGGCGTGGTAATGAACTACAGGTGTATTTGGCGCAAGACTTCTAAACTTGGGGAGGTGGAATTCTGCTTTTTGCACATACTGGAATGTGTTTTTGCATTTCTGGTATTTTAAAAAATAACTTAAGAACTATGTTATTTTTTTTAATTCCTTATTTGGAAGCTATAGTGGTCAACATAAGAAAATACTTAACTTAAGATCTTCAAAGGCATGCTGTAGAGGTTTGGAAAGCATTTGGTTTGGCTTGAAGCAAGTTTGGCTTGTGAAGTGACAGGCACACAAGAAAGAACAACAGGTGAAAAAATGTGGAGTTTCTTTCATCTTTCAAAGGATTTTCTTCTTGATGAATTGAAACAGCCATGAAAAAAAGCACTGGCCTTCGTGCCCAGTGGCCTAAAAGTACTTAGAGTGGGCCAAATCAGAATCAGGCAGGGGCCTAATGAAAATCAGGCAACAAGCCTAGGCCTAATTTAATATGTGCTGCCGCCTTCCTTTTTTTAAAAAATTCCTTTTGGCTCAATTTTTAACAAAAAATCTGGTTTTGTGGTAAAGGGATATTTCTCTTCTTTGACTCAGATAGAGGTTGGTAATGACTAGCAAAGGCAAATGGTGGCATTAGTTAGTAGAACTAATGAAAATTTTGGTTGCCTAAATAGATTTTCTTGCTGGCCTATTTCTTTTAAAAACTGCTTATAAAAATTAACTATTTCTGGGCTAAAGGAAATAATACCTCTTGAAGTGGTTGAATGTGACTCAGAGACAACATTTTTCATTTTGTCTGGGAAAAATATTGCATTTGATTGTAATGATGTTTTAGTGCAGCTTTTAAAGATGTTGACTGAGCTTCAGCAGTTTCCCAAACTTGTTTAAAGGAGTCTTTGGGACCTATGAGTCATGTATAATTTTCTGATTATGATCACAAGACAGACGTCTCCATAGGATTCTGCAAAACTTTAAAACATATTTGAACAATGTGCAATTGACATAGAGTAGAACATTTTCTCCAATACCCTAGTTTATAGAGGGGGCACCAGAGGACCTGGGACTGGATTCGCTGTCTTCCAGGCCCTCAGTCAGGACTTCTTCTTGCCAGTACCTCCCAGGAAGAAGTTGCTGCTTAGTTGAGCATTTAAATACAAATAAAACTCTTATGTAACTCAGGGAGATAACTAAATTTATTACAGCACATCGCGGAGATAACTAACTTAATTTATTACAGCACATCTATAAAGTTCTAGGAGATGCCTGAATTACAATAATTGGTGAGTCTGTTTTGTATCTTTCTCCAGAACCTTTGTTTAGGGAGCAACTTTTGAAGTCAATGATGATGCCAGATTTGGAAGAATTCTAAAGGGACATGTTTGGGAAGCAGCGTGGATGAGAATCAGGTTGGATCTGCAGACAGTAGGATATTAGCAACACATACTGAGCATACGTTGTATAAACAGATGACAAGATAGTTGAATCCTGTGACAGACAGATCACTCCTTTTAAGGAGAAATATAAATGCAATACTCAGCACCATCAAAGTCAGTGGTAGTCATAAACAACCACTGCCACCATCACCACCACCACCACAACAAACCATATACTTTCAAAAGAAGGCTGATACCCTATTTTCCTTTTGAAATGCTTAATGAAAAGCTGCACAAAAAGTTTCTGTGGATTTGAGGATTTTGGAATAAGCAAGAGACAGGAACAGAAGCCCATGTGCTTTGTTTCTACTGGCTTTAATTGTTTTGGTTTCAAGCTTAGCAGCAAAATGCATTCCTGCCAAGTGCATGTACGTGTACATGGGATGTTTTCTGCTTTGCTTCACTCAGGCGTTTGAAGAAAGGCCCTGGTTTGTATCAGTTCAACATCATTTTAGTGTAAGAGGAAACACACCCCTTGAAACAATTAAGGGATCACAATTTATCATTAGAGTGAATAATAGGTTGGCATGTCTATTTAGAATAGGGCTTTAGAAATTAATTACTGGGATAAGTCACAAAATGCTTCCCTGTTTTCTAACAATTAAAAGCTGCAATTTGACAATTAGATGATGAGAAACTTTTCAGGGCAATATATTTATCATTTATCACTTTAGAATAGGGTTAGCAAACTTTTTCTGTAAAGAGCCAGCTAGTGAATATTTTAGGCTCTCTGCCTTTGTGTCATGAAAGCAGCCACAGACAGTAAGTAAATGAAAGAGTATGCTTATGTTCTAAATAGGACTATGTACTATATATTATATTTCATTTAATTTTAACATGTGTTAATACCTTATTCTTCCTTTGATTTTTTTATCCAACTATTGAAAAATGCAAAAACTATTTTTAGCTCTGGGTTGTACAAAAACAGGCAGTGAGCCAAACTTGGCCCAAGGGCTGTTGTTTGCTGACTCCTGCTGTAATAGAGGACTCTGTTATTTACACTAGGATGTCTGAGCATTAGTTTAAAGAGCAATGCGTTCTTTAACTCACAATCATTTTACAATTCTGGTCCAATGATTATTATTTTTAAAGTGCATTGTTTGGGTTGTTTGAAGACTGCACTATGAGGCTGGCTGTGTGGCATGAGGTTTGACAAATTAAACTCTGTGTTCCTGTCATTATGTTCCAGTTCCATTCATCAGTAAAAGGAACTTGTGTCATTGCCTCACTTGTTGCAATGAATAAATCTGTATAATTTTACAAAAGAACAACTGCATGGATTCTTTTGCCGCCTGAAGACTTGAGCGTTGGGTTCCTCTTTATAAAAGTTTCCATGACAATCTGGACTGAGAGAATGACAGGTTTGCCCTCATGGGGAATTTCTTATTAAGGAAGCTTTTCTTTCACCAGGAAGCTCTATGGGGGCTTAACAGTGGGTCAAATAGGGAGGACCAAATAGGACCCTTTCATAAACCATACCTTATACCCACCCTGGTCTGAAAGAGAGCTTCTTTCCTCCTGTGTGTGGTGATGGGGTGATGTTCAGAAGCTAAGAATTTAGAGGGGACCACCATACTACCCCAGAGTTCTTGCTTCCTGGTGGTAACCAAGAGACCCAGACATAAGTATGTGTTGTTAATATATGGGCTAAACCAAGAATTATGGGCCCCTTGCTTTCTCTATTGAAAGGCAGTGTGTGAAGTAGTAAAGCAAATGGACTGTGAGCTCGACTGAGTCTTTGCTCTGGCTCTACCTTTACCAGCTAGGTGACTTTCACCTCTTTGTGCCTCAGTTTACTCTTCAGGCAAAAGGGGCATGATAATAAGGGGGGCACGATAATAATGATGCCTATCTTATAGGGTTGTTGTGGGGAGTAAGTTAATATATGTAATGTAGTTTGGCACGTGGTAGTGAATAATAAATGATAGCTATTGTGATAATTTTCTTTCTTTTTAGCCTCGGAAGTAACGCAATGTTTATAAACGCTTATTTAAAGGTAGATTCATTCCCTCAGGCATAATCATTATGACAATATTCTTTAATCTCTTGCCTTTTCTTTCTTATCTATTAGACCTTCCAGCCACCTCAACCACCCTGTCCTTATAGCCACTTTGGATCCTGGTCTTTATTCTCTTCTGGCCCATTGCACTTTGTTATAAACTCAGTGATCTCCCGGAATAACTTGAAAACCCCTCGCCTCGTATGTCAGGGAAGCATAGCTCATTGGGTGTAACCTAATATATTGGTATGTACTTGTGGCACAGCCCAGTCTGGATTTCATTGAAAATCTATAGGTTTTCCAGGGAGGTTTGTAGTAAGCTACTCTCCCCCTGCCTAGAGTTGAGAAGTTGAAGGGATAGGGCCCAATGGGAGAAAACTGGTATTGTTCCGAATGTAGGCTTTATGTCTCATCACTCTTTAATAGGAACCCCCGGGAATGTTCTATATTCTCAAGACCTTCAATAAATACTTTGTGCTTGACTATATATACTGGGGTTGGGTTCTCTTTCCTGCCAACTGCTTTGTGGGCTGGAGGAGAAAAAGCCTTAATTAAATGTTGCTGTGCGCTATTTTAAATCCAGCTGAAGCTTTGTTATCTTTCCTTTTGGGCCTGTGCTCTGGAGCAAGGCTGAAGCATGGACAGTTGTTGAGGGAAGCTTTTATTTTGGTTAATTACTGTCCTGGATTTGTCTATTTCTATTTTTTTGGAATAAAAGTTTGATGCTATTTTTTGGACTACTGAATCTACAGGAAGTAGTATTTTTTTTTCCTAGAGAGAATGAATTGTATAAGTTACGGGCAAAAACAATTCTGAAACATTTAATATACTTGCATAAGGAAAGGCCATGTTGCATAAAGCTTACATAGGAGGTCTTTGGATTTTTCTCTTCTGGATGACTCTAAAAAAGCAATTCTCAGCCCTATAAGAAACAATGTCTGCATTAAATACCAGATTTTCCTTTAAAGACACAACACAGTTCTGGTTTTTCCTTTCACATTTCTTTACTCCCTAGGTATATTATCCATATGAGACACCCTCTTTGATGTCAAAGGGTTCTTTGTATATGTAAGAAATACCCAGGGAGTAGAAGAGAGTGAGACTGTACCCAAAATACAATTTATTTGATTGAAACTGTCTGAATAACATTCGCTGTTGTATTCATCATTTATACTCTAGACTTACATAAAGTTCACATTCACTTATCAATGCATCTTTCTCCAGCATACTAGCTTCCTACTGTGTGCCAAGGGCAAAACCAACCCACATATTTGGCCAATGAGGTACACAAATGCATGTTTCTGTCATTCATTTCAAAAATGAAATATTCTCTGAAATATTTTTACTGCACATTTTCTGGAATATAACCAGTGCTGTTCATGATAATTCTGTTAATTTTTCTAAGGAAAAGAAAAAGAAGAAAACTAGAATTCTTAGTGCTTAATACATGTTAGGCAATGTACAGACATGATTTCATGAAATCCTTGTACTAACCCTTCTGCATAAGTATTATTATTCCCTGATTATAGGTGAGAAAACTGAGGGCGAGGGATTAAGTCCTTTGCCTAAAGCCACACAACTGGTAGGTTGTAGAAAGCTAGGATTCACAACCAGGTCTATCTCTTTTCACTAACCCAAACTGCCTCCCTTCAAGCAGAGATGGTTTTTGTTAACCACCTGGCAGAAAACGATGAATTCGGATATAGAGAAGTGTCCTTCAAATGTATTTAACATTTTTAAGAAAGAAAATGTTACAGAAATAAGTGGGGAAATTGTTGCTTCTTAAATATTTTAAAGAGTAAAACTTTGAAGCTTAAAAAAAAGTGAGTACAGTGATGCCTGGGTGGCTCAGTCAGTTAAGCACCTGCTTTCAGCTCAGGTCTTGATCCCAGGGTCTTGGGATCAAGTCCCACACTAGGTTCCTTGCATAGTGGGGAGCCTGCCTTCTGCCTCTGCTTGATGCTCCCCCTGCTTGTGTTCTTTCTCTCCGACAAATAAATAAAATCTTTAAAATAAGTGGACACAATTAGATGATTAAACTGTGTATATAGCTCTATACTAAGAGAATTAGACATTTAAAATGATTATTCTATAAACTTAATCAAATTCACCATCTTTGTCAAAGTAAGATATAAATTAATAAGCACAACATAAACTGAAAAAATGAACAAGTGCCTGTTTGGTTCTAAATTTCACGGTGATGATCATATTTTAGAATATTCTTAATTATAAAAGAATTGCCAATGAAGGAATAAGAACTCAAGAGTTTCTTGTAAATGCTTAAGAGCAAGCACAAATTCTTGCTGCACAGCAGAGACAAAACAGTCCTCATTTTGTGTGCCAGAATTTCCTTTTGGATCAGGTGACCAGATCTACAAAAGAGAAAACGGGGAGATTTTGCTATTCTAAAAAGGTTTCCTGGTATACTTAGGGGAAAAGTTGTAAAAGACCTATGAATTCTCCTTCTAAAATAGGTTATCTGTAGGTTTTCTATTTTATTACTCTGCAAAATTCTTTCACTTTTCTTATTTTGGATTCTATTTTTGTCTGCAAATAGTTAACAACTTCTCTATCAAGGTTTTCGAGAGGGTAAAATGAAATGTAAAAGTACGGGCGCCTGGGTGGCTCAGTGGGTTAAAGCCTCTGCTTTCGGCTCAGGTCATGATCTCANTAACAACTTCTCTATCAAGGTTTTCGAGAGGGTAAAATGAAATGTAAAAGTACGGGCGCCTGGGTGGCTCAGTGGGTTAAAGCCTCTGCTTTCGGCTCAGGTCATGATCTCAGGGTCCTGGGATCGAGGCCCGCATCGGGCTCTCTGCTCAGCGGGGAGCCTGCTTCCCCCCCCCTCTCTCTGCCTGCCTCTCTGCCTCCTTGTGATCTCTCTCCCTCTGTGAAATGAATAAAAAAAAAATGTAAAAGTACTTTGGAATGGATAAAGTGTTATTCATATGGAATGGTAAAGTGCATGCAGACAATATTTTTCAAAATTCTCCAATATATTTTCCTTTGGTAGTGATACAGTTCTCTCCACCCCATTACATTTCCTCCATGATTGTTTGAGGAAAGACTAGGAAAATGTCACCTAGGGTATGGAGAGGATAAGAAGGGGAGGCAGGTCTTACAGTCAAAAGCAAGAAGTTAAACACTTCAAATTCTAGGACAAAGAGAGAAAAGAGAGTAATTGGGGGGTAGGGGGAGAAGGAGAAAGGGAGGGAGAACAAAAACTCAGCGCTTGTGTACTGGCTTGATGCATGGGAACTCCTATAATTTGGGTAGAAACATCCAGAAGGTTTTAGGAGAATACAGAAGTCCCCTCTCTTTTGAGAGGAGAATGAAGGCCTATCAGAGAAATTCTGAGATCAGCATGGCCTGCCATGATATGGAAACAGTAGAGCAGGACTGTGAGGGCAAAGCCCACACAGATGTTTCTGAGATGGTGTTTCCAGTTGCTCAGAGTCTGTGCAAGGCATGTACCAAATCCAAGAGTCCTCATGGACCAAAAGGAGAAAGTTCAAACATTTGAGAAAAGTGGAGGACTAAAATAGGTCCAAAAATATTCTACCACTCAGTAGACAGATGGACATCTGATGGTCAAATACTTTGGTATTGTTGAGGGAATTGAAATACCCTCTTGATCTGTTAGTGGAGATCTAACTTGGTCCAGCTATTCTGGGGAGTTACCTGGCAGAGGTTAGAGAAATCTAATTATATACATTAAGAGTTCCACTCCTGGGTATATACTCAAGAGCCACTTTCTCACAGGACTATAAGGGAACATGTAGGTTTGTTGATGCTTTATTTGGGAAGACAGAAAGGAGGCAACTGAGGTGTCGATTGCTTGGGGAATGAATTTGTCAACTGTGGGATATACATAGGTAGTGGAATTCTACGTCCCATTCCGAATTAATTATCTAAATGTACATAAAGCAACATGGATAGATCTTAAAAACATGTTAAATAAAAAAAGAATAGCACAATTACATGTATATAAATTAAGCACAGTAACATAAACAACATGACATTATTTTTTAAAGATACAAGCATACCTAAATATGTTTATGTTTTATACACATTAGTGCGGATGCCTCTAGGAGGCAGGGGGATGGAAGTTAGGATGAGAAGTTAAGGGGAAAACAATAAAATTAAGAAAACCTGATATAGGCCCGTGAGGTCAGAAGATGGTATACCACAAGCTAAGAGATATGCTTATCTCAACTCTGAACCTTAGGTTAAAAAAAAACAAAAGCTGCAGTTTGCATATCTGAATCACGGTGAATACATATGGCAATACATAGTGATAATTACATTCGGGAGAGGTGGTCTTGCAGGGAGTGACCAGTGTCTGTGAATAAACTACTCATCCATATCACATCAGCAGATGATTTCAGAATGAGGATGGCATTTAGTAAATTGCTTGTTATTTAGTTCTCCAATGCCCTGGAAGATGAAACATTTACCCCTGAGACTAATTTTTCACTGACTGATCAAACTCAATGTACTGTTTATGTTCTCTGTAACAGGAATTTTAAAGCACATAAATTTTTAAGCAAGAGTCTGATATCCAAAAAGATATATTACTTTCATCTGAAGTAATTTGAAGTTCAACTGGGTGAAATACTACTACTATTTAAGCTCCTTATTTATAAAATATGGATCCAGTTAATCAAATTTATAGTGTGAAGTTGGAACTCCCTCTGATGACTTGAGAAGGAAGTCTAACGTTCTTACAATGTTATTCTCCACGGTGTTCATTACTCACTGGTTGCATGTTGGCTGTCACTTTACCTTTCTAGATATCCATTTCCTCATCTGTAAAATGACTGGACCAGTTCATTGCTCTCTAAAAATGCTATGATTTCACAATAGCAAAATGAAAAAAGTTGATTAAAATTCTACTCCATAGAAAGTGCTCCCTGTTGTATTTCCAACAGCCTATCAGGGGTTGCCCCAGGGTCAGGAGAAGTTGACAGGCACTAACTCCTAAGGTAGGAGTGAGTCATATTCTATTTCTGTGCTGTTATCTTGAGGCACCAGTGATTTTCAGAATTGGGTGTTTTTAAAGTTCCAGTGAATTATTCTTTGAATTACTATTCTTAAGAGTAGAATTGGAATAATAGATTTATATGCTGGTGCCTCAGTATAATCCCATTATCAGAGTCCATGGTTCTGGATGGTGTTAAAGGAAAATTATTACTAATTACCAAAGTTTCTTTGGGCATTTCAAGTATAAAAATATCTTGCATGGTGTGTAAGATGGCCCTATAATAATAATGATAATAATAATATGTATACTTTATAAAACTTGTACAGACACTGTGCTAAGTGTTTTCCAAGTATTAACTCAATTCTTTTTCACATCAACCCTGTGAGATAGATACTATTATCATCTCTTTTTATGGTGGAGGATGTTAAGTTCAGAGACGTTAAGTAAGTTGCTTGAAGTTTCACAGCTACAAAGTGGGAAACATATTGAACCCGGGCTCAAGAGTCCATTCTTTTAATGGCTAGGCTTATTTTCTTTCTAAAATGTGGTGGAGTTCCAATTTATATAAAAATTTTGATGTTATACTAGAGATTTTCTGGACTGTATGTTTTCAATAATGTTCCCATTATTCCACTGATGGTCAATTCTTGGAGGAAGATAATCAGAAAAAACTCACGGTCTTGGCTCCCTTACTCTCATTCCTCCTTCAACCTGGCCTCTTAAAATAGTAGTGTATCTAATATTGATTCAGCTCCTCCTCTGTAGCAGTCTAAGTACTTTGTGCTTATTGACTTGTTCATTTCTCACAACCTATATGAAGTTTGCATAATTATGAGCCCCATCCCACTAATGGGCCAGCTGAGGCTCACCGAGGTTATTCATTTTGCTCATGGTCTTATGTCAAGTGAGCATCTCTAGGAGCAGCCTCTGGCACAAGTACTATGCCCCTTGCAGGATTGCATCTGAGGATGCTTAGTATTCCTGAGCCTGGGATTCTCCATTCCTAAAATAAGAGAGGTGGTCAGATGTCTTCTAATGTACTGTCAAGCTTTAATTCTTTATGAGTCTGTGATTCATGTGGGTCATGGCTCCCCACTTAGTACTGACTAAAGTAGAATTCAACCCAGTCTCAAAAATTGGCAACTTTGTCTCTCATGGGTTTTGGAAAATCACAAATCTTGAGCACATTAAGCAACAACAACAAAAAACAATACACAGAAAACTATATTTTTGGGCGCCTGGGTGGCTCAGTGGGTTAAAGCCTCTGCTTTCGGCTCAGGTCATGGTCTCAGGGTCCCGGGATCGAGGCCCGCATCGGGCTCCCTGCTCAGCGAGGAGCCTGCTTCCCCCTCTCTCTCTCTCTGCCTGCCTGTCTGCCTCCTTGTGATCTCTCTCCCTCTGTGAAATGGATGAATAAAATCTTTAAAAAAAAAAAAAAAAGAAAGAAAACTATATTTTTATTTCTTTTCCCAGAAACTATTTTAAATCAAGCATTGTTATTTATATTATGCAGACTTTTCTTTCACAACTAAAGCAACTTTTAAAATAATAAAATTTTCTTTAAAAATGATAGTACAGTTGACCCCTCCCCAGCAGTTGGAAATCTATGTATAACTTTTGACTCCCCCAAAACTTAACTACTAACAGCCTACTATTGACTCGAAGCCTTGCCAGTAATATAAATAGTTGATTGACACATATTTTGTATATTATATATATTATACACTGTATTCTTACAATAAAGTAAGCTAAAGAAAATATTAAGAAAATTACAAGGAAGAAAAAACACATTTACAGCACTGCAGTGTATTCACCGAAAAAAATCTGTGTATGAGTTGACCTGTGCATTTCAAACCCATGTTATCCAAGGGTCACCTCTATTTTATATTAGGGGAGGAACTGTGTTAAACCAGATGAAGTTTTGCTGGTATTCACATCTTTAAGAAAATTTTCCAAAAGTTCTAAACTCTTGAAGCAAACTTTCTTAGTAAAAACTAGCAGGAGAGAGACTGAGGTAGAAAAGAGGTCATGACTAATTGCCTGGGAATGTTTCCTCACCCTTGAAAAGAGGGGAAGAGTGGGGTGAGGAAGTGGGATGGTGTGACCTTGTGATCCTAGATGTCTTGTATATATTTCCTTATCATGAATCTTCTTGCTCCAAGTAAAGTGTTGGTAAAGTGGTTTTAGTCTGCCAGAGAGACTCTTGGCCTTGGTCCAAACCTAACTGAAATATTATCAGAAATACATTCTTTATCATGTATAGCACTTACAAGTTCTTCTAATGAGGTGCACACATGGTAGCCAATTAGAAAGGATAACCGAGAGCCTTGGACAGGGAAGACCATGTCCTATCACTATCAGTCATGTAGGGGTTATCCACCAAATGTGGCTTTGCGTGGCACATCCAGGGGACTGATGCCAAAGTATTGTTTTGTGGGATAGAAATAAGTAGCATTATATATTTGTGAACCTCAGAAAGACCATGTAGTTTTTGGACTCTTATTCAAGGAAAAAGAAACAGACTTAAAGCTCATTTTATTCTGGGACAAAACTATAACCTATTTAAAATTAAGGACATAAATTACTTAAAGATAAATGCGTGTGTTTAAACATGGCCACAAGGGAAACCTGGATGGAATATGCTTCTGGAAGTAGGGTGCACAAGGCACTTTTAGGAAAGATGAGATGACAGACAGGACAAGAATGAAGGGTTAGAGGAGGTGACAGGGTGGAGAAGGTAACAAGCTCATGACACATAAAAGCTCAGAATATACACACATTCACAGAATGTCTAGAAATGAGATGGCAAAATACACAAAAGTCCGAAGTATACTTTAAAACATCAGGTGTTTTATGCCTTTTATTATATACTGCTTATCTCTGAGGAACTCCAGAAGTTTTATTTAGAATTTAGATTAGACTTTACAAAAGCCAAATTGGCTAGGAAAGCAAAACTTCTGTTTAGAAGTGAGGAAGCTAGAATATGGAGTGTTTGCATACTTTGCTCAAAATCACTTTGTTTGTATTAGGACCATGTTCTCCTTTGACTTACCAGTGGAGCAGGTGATGTTCCTCATCACAACCATCAGAAGTTACCACATTCCAGCTGAGCACTTGCATTTGGCTTGAAATCATAAAACCATAGGTTCTGAAAAGACGTCATCTCATTGAACTCCAGAGCCTTGTGCTTGAATCTATATGACTTTTCCCACCATGTTTCCCCCAATTAGGTATCTTCAATGATGACATAATTGAGTAGTTGTGCTTCTTTATTGTCCCTACCCACAACCCTTCCTCACTTGCTTTACATTGGTGGTAAGAATGGTTCCACATTAGCCATATCTAATGATCAGATAGTGTGATTTTTGACTAGGTTGAAGGTCTTAGACAATTATAGTTCCCATTTCCTAACCACTTCTTATATATGTACAACCTTATTCAGTAAAATCCAGAGTCAGCATTCTTCTTTATCTATAGCCATCCTTGTGCGTATCCCGACCATCTTATCAGACTACTGGGAACACGGAAATCCGCTTTGGTTCTCCTTTGCCCTTGGAGTCTTAAAGGGAGGCAGTAAACTGCTCCCATTGCTGGCACCATTTCACATTAGGAAATCCAGTTGCACTTGACATTTTCTGAGGATGGTTTTGTTTTATGGTGAAATTAAATCTGTTCCCCAGAGTCAGCAATAGTTGAACCTGAAAGGTAAATGGTAGACCCTGCCTCTGCCTGGAACACTCTGAAATGTTATGCGCAGCCAATGAGCTGCAAAACTATGACCAAGGATTGCTTCATTGTCACTCTTTGGGGATAATGGAGCTGCATTTCTCAAAGGACATCCTTCCTGTGCTCCTGGGATCCCTGGCAGCTAATACAAGAGGATGATGTAAATTGGCAGGAGACATACTTCTCATCTCATTCTTTGAAAAAGACATAATGCTAGGGTGTATGTCTGAACAAACAGACCAGGTGGAGTATTTCCAACTGTCAAATCTAGATGAAACTTATGAGTCCTGGCGACGTCTTTTCAGAATTGCTAGAGCTTTTGGGGGAGGAAAGAAATATCTTTCTCTCAACATTACTCTTTATTACAGGATAACCAATTGGAATCTCATTGGCCTGGATCTGTCTTGAATGGATTTGCCAGGGCTGCCCCTAAGTGCATTTCTAAAATTGAGGTCATTTTTGAAGACCATTAGGCTTTCTTCTTGTGTCTCCCTGAAGTATAAATGATGCTAATGAATTTATTGTTCCCTCCTGTGAGTCACATATTTGCATTTTAACAAAGGTGTCCTGGAGATAGTATCTTAACCCAAAGTGAAAGAGTGAATCTTGTATGGGAACTTCAGCCATTATGGCAGACCAGTGGGGAAAAAACTGGGGCAATGAGTATGCTTTATGGAAAGACTTAAATCAATCCAAATGAGCATAACTACAGGTATAGTTGGGAATACTGGATGGGTAACTATAATTTATGTTGTGCCATCACTTGGCAGAAGTACTTCTGGGAGCCCCTCAGGTTGTGAATCAGAAGGAATCCAGCAATAAGCCTCAGCTCCAATGGGGGCTGCCGATCTGTCCGTCCCAGAGTTTGGATGACAAGGAGTAAAATTAAACCCTAGCCCTTGGGTACTCTGATTTCCTGGAGGGTCTGGCCTTCCAGAAGGGAGGAACCCAGATGGAAAGTGATCTGAAGTATATGCCATAAAATGCCACATGAGAGGGAGGAGAGGAGGTTTGTGGAAAGGGAGCAGGCCATCTATCCACTTACTCCCTTCTGTGGAAGAGCCTGCAGAGGATAGAAAAGGGTGCTCATTTATTCTAGGCTTGACTCTCCACCACTGCCACTAGTGGCCTTGCTGTATCCCAGTCAGCAGCCAAATTATCCAGGCTTCCTGGAAGCCTGCACAAAACCAGGCATTTCCTCAGAGCAATGTTGGTAATTTCTTTTACTCTCTCAAATTACTACTGATTTGAAAACAACTGAAACCAAATAATTTTGGAGATTATAAATGGTGCAGAACTTTAAGGCTTTAATTTACCATTTATTCATGTCTGGTACAGATCTAGAACCACTTCTTGGGGAAAAACGTGGCTTTGCTTTCAGGTATTGTGAGGGCCCCTCTGAACGGCTGAGCTAATGTGCTATTCAGACAGGATCAGGATTAGGATCTTTAATTCCATAATCTCAAATTGACTAATATTTTTTCTAATTATAAAAGTAATTTATAATTTATATACATATACATAAATAATAGAAAATGTAAGAAATAATAAAAATCACTCACCCATGGTTTTGTGATTCAGAGACACTGCTGTTAAAATTTTGGAGTATTTCTTTCCATTCTTAATTCTATGCATTAGTAACTCACTTTACAATGTAGGGATCATGGGGTGCCTGGGTGGCTCAGTGGGTTAAGCCACTGCCTTCGGCTCAGGTCATGATCTCAGGGTCCTGGGATCGAGCCCCACATGGGACTCTCTGCTCAGCAGGGAGCCTGCTTCCCCCCCCCTCTGCCTGCCTCTCTGCCTACTTGTGATCTCTCTCTCTGTCAAATAAATAAATAAAATCTTAAAAAAAATGTAAGGATCATACTATAGATATCTATATCTATATATATTAACATTATGTTTCCTTTACTTATTACTAAATGGGAAATATTTTATGTTATTAAATATTATTTGAAATTATGCTATTTACTGATTGCATACTATTTCATAGCAAAGAAATTTATTTAAGTGAACCTTTATGATTATAGCTTAAATTATCTTGGCCTCTCATGTGCCTGCCTCCTGGTGACATGCCCTTGCTTCTTATGAGAGATGCTATTAAAAAGATAGGTCTATTGGGATAGTCAATTTTATGTGGCAGCTTGGCTAGGTGACGGTGCCCTAGTTGTTGGTCAAAGACTAGTCTGGATATGCTGTGAAGATATTTTGTAGATGTGATTAACATTTACAATAGTTGTCTGTAAGTAAAGGAGATTACTCTGGATAACATGTGTGGGTTCATCCCATCAGTTGAAGCCCTTATGAGCAAACACTGAGGTTTCCTGGAAAGAAAGAAATCTGCCCCAATACTATAACAGAAATTCTGCTTCAAGTTTCCAGCCTGTTAGCCTACCAGCCTGTCCTGTAAATTCTGGAGTTGTCAGCCTCCACAATCCAAGCCAGTCCTTGAAATAGATCTTCTATTAGATCTGTTTTCCTAGAGACTTACACCTATGAAGCCTATTACCACATTTGCCTTGAGAATGTCATCGGAGACCTTGCCTATTACATAAATTAGTGCATCCATAAGATGTCTCACACAAAATTATCTTAAAAACTAGTAGTAGGAAAATATCTGCTTCCACGGAACACTAGTATGTTTCCTATTCTTTGATAGTGCGAATGACTCCACTATCCTATTCCTCTTTTGGTTTAGTTGGGAGAAGGCATGAAGCTCAGCCACTGTAGGTCAATTTATACTCTTTCTTTTTGGTCACAATATGATGCTTCACTTAAATTTTCCTCCATCCTTTTCTTTCCTCTTATCCATAAGATATCTCAATTCTTTGTGGAGAAGGATAACATATAAAGAGCTAAGGTTCACCCTCTGTTTTTCTTCCTTTGATTTTGGTATGAATGTTTCCTTTTCTTCTCTGGTGGAAAAAAACTTATATTTACTTTTGCCTTCTTCCTAAGGACTTGAGAAAAACCATTCAACAAAATCTGTTTTCTTTTCTCCAGCCTGCATTTGAATATATTACATGCTATTAGAGTAATGGCTTCTTACTGAGTTATATCCAGTGGGACCAACATTTGGCTTATAAGCTGAGCAGGATCAGGACCAGCTCTCAGGTGTTTGAAGTTGGGTAGGCCTGGTCAGTGACTGAATCTAAAAACTCAAAAGCAGGACACTGGGTGGGCTTAACAGATTCAATTAACTGTATATATTAGGAAGTTTTGCTCAAGAATTTTTCCTAGCATCATCCTCATTATTGAAATCTTGTTTCAGTAAAAGTCATTTTGTTGTTAGTAGCAAAATTTTCTGCATAAAAACCTGGTCCAGTGGTGGTCATTGGCAGTTTAGTAAGATTCAGATGGCATACAAGCCATCTGAAAGATGTAAAATTCTTAGGCATGCAATAATAGCTCCCAATCCTGGCACCACAAAATACGAGCAAATCCTAGGTCTGCTTTTTGCTTCCAGTAGATGCTTTTGATTTTCAGATACATTAAAAATTACATAGGAAATATAAATATCCAAAGTAAAAGGCATGTGGCAGAGATGATTTTACCTGTCCAGGAATATTTTACACTTTGATGAGAAGAATATGTGGCAGCCTGGCACATTTGGAATTCCAGAAGTGCAAGACTGCCAGACAGCCCTTAAAGAAAGATATATTGAATAGAATCATCTCCAATGACTAGTGAATATGGTTAGCACAGTGTATCAGGAAAGAGAACACTGTCATTTTCTTCTGGGAGTACAAAGCATAGAGGAATCTAATGTCCTTTGTAAAAATATTTTTGTATTTATTGTTTATTCTTCTTGATGGCTATTCTTCCAAAACATAAACGTAGTATAGTTCCAGGATTTGGATTTAGCCTTAAAGTTTCTCTAAATACCATTTGTCTGATGTTTCTTTAATATGGAGATTAAATGCAAACATGAAATTAGCTTCCTTGAAACATTCACTTTGAACTTTGCTTTCTTGCTACTGAGGAGATGATCTTTTGAACAGATGCCCTGCCACATCGACGGTGTGTTCAGAGCTTGGATATGGGCCAGCCTCACTTAGCCGTTTTTCCTTATTTAGCTCGCTCAATATTATTGGCAGGCTGCTTCCACCAAAACCCCTATTTTCTAAAGGATTTTTGACAACTTCAAATAGGTTCAATATCTTTCATGGAAAGTTGTGCTAACTGGGTAGAAATACTGAATTATATACTATCCAATTATATCCTCAGCAGCAGCTGAGTTGCTTTTGTTTTATTGAGAATATAAGGGGATCTGTGCAGGCCAATATACAGAGCCTATTATGCAAAATTTTTTAAAAGTATGTATGTACATATGTATGTATTTATGTAATCTCTACCCCAAACATGGGGCTCGAACTCATGACCCCCAGATCAATAGTAACATGCTCTTCTGACTGAGCCAGCCAGGTGCCCCTATGATATAACTTTTAGAGTACAACGCAACTGAGAAACTATTTAAATTACAGTGTTCCTTTTCTGAATGGTCTTGGAGGACCTTTTTGGATAATTCTAGGATTCTCTAGTTAGCTTTATAACTTGGTGATTAGCATTATCATCCTTCCCTTAAAAAGGAGAATTTAGTTTCATGATAAGCATGGCTCTTTCGTTCTATTTTGGCCAAAGAGGAGAGCAAGTGAATCTGTACCATTCTTTCCTTAAGTTTTGGGGATCCGGGCTAACTCG
This sequence comes from Ailurus styani, assembly GCA_002007465.1. Lineage (NCBI taxonomy): Eukaryota > Metazoa > Chordata > Mammalia > Carnivora > Ailuridae > Ailurus > Ailurus styani. The sequence continues at coordinate 1,546,360 of LNAC01000106.1, forward strand.
TGGGATAACCCTTTAAGTTAAAACAATCAGATGCATTCACTAAAATGCAAAGACTGAAAAAGAAACATGGCTCTTGTCACATTTTGGTAGCATCACCCACTGTTGAGCAAATAATTATTTGCTTATGAGAAATATTGGTGTGTATGTGTGAATGCAGAAAATTATTTTTTATTTATTTTTTTTTTTAAAGATTTTATTTTTTATCTTTTTATTTATTTCTTTCACAGAGGGAGAGAGATCATAAGGAGGCAGAGAGGCAGGCAGAGAGAGAGAGGGGGAAGCAGGCTCCCCGCTGAGCAGGGAGCCCGATGCGGGCCTCGATCCCAGGACCCTGAGATCATGACCTGAGCCGAAAGCAGAGGCTTTAACCCACTGAGCCACCCAGGCGCCCAGAAAATTATTTTTTTAAAAAAAAAAGCCTGTCAGAGATTGTGAACAACACTGAATAGACATAAGATATGTTCTTCCATTCACACTGCAAATACATTTCATGATGATCCTGGATATGTAAGGAAAGTTTCAGTAATTCAATAAGGGCCTTCACATACCATTTTTAGATGGTACAGGTAGCATGAATAGTCCTTTTTTTAAGTAAACACAGCATGCCATACTCTAAGCCTAATATAGTGGAAAATAATTCATTTTATGTATTCTCCATCCCCCAAATTAAAGTGCCATGTGTTAAACTGTGAGGAGTGAAAGTATTGCTGAACTATTAGGCACCAAAGGAGGGCAAAGCCATAAAGATAGAGGTAGTGGGTGCCAAGTTGGGGATTATGGGAAATTCTATGGTTCAAGAAAGAAAATGGGTAGACAACAGTAGACAAAAGATACTCAGGTTAAAGGGGAACCTCCTACACTGCTGGTGGGAATGCAAGCTGGTGCAACCACTCTGGAACAGTTCCTCAAAAAGTTGAAAATAGAGCTACCCTATGACCCAACAATTGTACTACTGGGTATTTATCCCAAAGATACAAATGTAGTGATCTTAAGGGGCACTTGCACCCCAATGTTTATGGCAGCAATGTCCATAGTAGCCAAACTATGGAAAGAGCCTAGATGTCCATCGACAGATGAGTGGATAAAGAAGATATGGTGTGTGTATATATATATATATATACACACACACACACACACAATGGAATATTATGCAACCATCAAATTGAAATTTTGTCATTTGCAATGATGTGGATGGAACTAGAAGGTATTACGCTAAGCAAAATAAGTTAATCAGAGAGACAATTATCACAGGATCTCACTGATATGTGGAATTTGAGAAATAAGGCAGAGGATCATAGGGGAAGAGATGAAAAAATGAAACAAGATGAAACCAGAGAGGGAGACAAACCATAAGAGAGTCTTAATCTCAAGAAACAAATTGAGGATTGCTGTAGTGGAGGGGTGGCGTGGGGTGGCTGGGTGATGGACATTGGGGAGGGATGTGTTGTGGTGAGCACTATGTATTATGTAAGACTGACGAATCACAGACCTGTACCCCTGAAACAAATAATACATTATATATTAATAATAAAAACAAACAAATAGATGCTCAGGTTGCTGCTGCATGGAAAATGTGAACTGTTAAGAGGTGACTAGTATCATCAACTAGTGTTCAATTGTTGGATTTCAACAATCAGCATTTCAGTGGCCTCAGATAAAAATAATTAAGGCTGGCATTTCTCCTACTTCCTGTCATTTATAATAAAGAACAATGAGAAATTAGTAAGAAAGTATTTTAAAGATTACTTTATAAAAATAATTTTCCATAAAGTAAGATATATATGTACAACCTTTGAAAATACCCATTTAAATATCAGACCTTATTTGAATTTATACACTATGTTCTGTTCAGAAATTTTATATATTAGTTCACTCAATTAAATGTTTGATCAGTGTCAAAGCATCTTACTTAAGATTGGGCAAAATAAATGATAGTAGCAAATCTTCATTGGCAAGGACATAATTTCCTGGCTTGTGGACCACTATCTTCTAAGAATCATTGTTTTACATGGACTTCTCATTGGTAGCTACCATTGTTGATGGTTTACTATGTGCTAGGCATACTATAAAAATTATTTTATTAAATCACTATAACCAGCAGAGGCTCATGAAGTTTACGTAGAATGCCAAAGGCCAGATAGTAAGAGGTGCAGCTGGGTTTGTGTACAGGTCAGCTTGGCTCCCATATTCTATATGTGTTACCTCAGTAGTGCTCCCCATCTGGCCATTTTCATTGTGGAAATTTTCTTGAAGGTTTCTACCACTTTTCCTTACAATGCCTTGGCTACAGCATTGGTGCTAATGATGAAGCAAGCAACACATTTCTTCTTGCCTTCCTTATATATCCTCTTGGCTATGTCAGATAAGAATAATGGTTCTTGGAGTCCCCAAGGAGATTGTGATCTGAGAACTCTGCTTGGAAGCTCTTGGTTATATTGTCAGCCTCTAACTTGTGACTTGGTGATAGTGACCAGAAGGGAGATCAACATCAGAGGGTCATCTGTGCAGGGAGAGGGATTGTGGGCCAAGTAGAGCTGTGGAGCCTTCCCTCAATGCCCTTCTCCTGTTGGTTTGCACAATCTTTACCGAGCTCTGGAGACTCCAGAACAGTGTTGCTCAACTGATACCCAGAAGCATTCCAGAGGAAAGAGTGAGCAGGATGCTTGAATTTCACAGTGGGAAAGGGCTCTAAGCTTGAGCTGTGGGACTGACACAAACCATAAGGACTGTCCGTAAGGAAAAGGAACAAAAAAACTCTTTGACAGTTCTGTTGCTTGTGGTGACCTACCCCCAGCCTCCTGTATTCTTTTTATAAGGAGACATTAAATAGGGATAGAGAAATTTGTAAAAAAAATAAATAAATAAAATCCCTGGCAATGTGGCTGGCACATGCTTTTAGATCTGGAGAAATCTTGCATAACAAAGTTAATTTTTATGGCATAGTGTATTTTATACTGGTCTGGATAGAAGCACTCTCCCAGTGGGAATCAGCAAAAGGGAAATTCTTGATGCAATACATTAGCACTAGTGTTTGAAATATTTCCTCCTCCCTATCTTCCCTCCTTCTCTTCCTTCCCTCCTTTATCCCTCTCTCCCTTTCATTCTTTTTCTCTTTTTAAAAAAATTAAGTACCTAGTATATATGAGTCTATGCTGGTAGCTGGGGATATAAAGATAAATCATATATGGATCTTACCCTGAGTAATTATACACACACACACACACACAAACACACACGTAGTATAGCATGATTAATATAATATTAAGGGAAACTGAACATTCAGTAAGTGCCAGTAAGATACTAAAGGAGTTCAACTTTCATTTATTTGTTCATATGATGGATCTTTATTAAGGACTCTAGGGATTAGGCAGTGGGCCAGTGCTGGGGTTACTGATATAGTTGCCCTAGTGGAGTTCAAAGATCAGCAGAGGATACAGACCTGTATAACCAGGCATTTACAATGCATAATGGACATGGATAAATCTTCATTTAACTAATAATTTTCATGGCTTGCTAAATGCCAAGCATTCCTTAAGAGAGGTTGAGATGAATTCAGAGAATCATGCTTGAGCTAGATTTTGAAGGGTGGGTTTGAACACACAGATGGGAAGAGAACAGCACTCATGCTTGAGAATAATCTGTGCCAGGTACTGTCCTAAATCCTTGGCATATGCTTTATTACTCAAGTGTTCCTTATAACATCCCTGTAGTTTGGATACTGTTGCCATTTTTTACACAGGAGGGAATTGAGGAATAGAGAGGTTGCCTAAAGCAGCGCATCTAGTAAGGGGTTAATCTAGGCTTCAAATTCAGGGAATCTAGCCTGCTATCACCTTGCTATAAGCAAAGTCAAGGAAGAGAAAAGTTGGGAGGTGGAGAACAGCAAGGAGTTCAGTTTAACCTAAGATCCAGGTTGTTGGGGAAGAGATGTGGGAAATAAACTGGCAAGGTAATTTGGGCCATATTACAAAAGGCCCTGAGAATCAGAGCATGAGTATAAATTTCCTTTTGCAGGTAAAAAGGAGCCACTGAAAGTTTTTTGAGCAGGGAGTACTGTGAAGATTCAGCCTGGAACACTGTGTAAAATGAAGGGTGACAAGGCAGGGAGAGATGTTACGGACTGACTGTGGTGATAGGTGGGAATGAGGCTCAGTGACAGTAATGAGAGAGTTATTCAAGAGGGGTTCACAGGCTCTTATTAGGACACTGAGGCATCGTGTTAACCTTTGGCCTATGACAGGCAGTGGCCATAACGGGTTAAATGAATATGCCTGCTATGGAAATTTCTTGGGCATTAACATTTTCCACTTTTCTTGGTTGTATCAAATGCCCTTGTGATGGAAGAAAAAGAACAAACATCAAAAGTACCTTTTAACTTCACAATTCTTTCTAAATTTCTTTAAACTTATAGGCTATACTGCTGATTTGCAGACTTCAAAGTACACAGAAGGATCAGGGTCAGATTGAAAAATTATTTCTTACAGTTTGATAAAATATGCATGTGAATCCTATGACCTGCCAGTGAAATTATTTATGTGTTAATGTGACTTTGTAACACTAATTGCACTGTTTAGCACCCCTTCCCTCCTCCCCATAGCTTTTAAGTATAAGTTCTGGTAAATAATCTTTGCTTATTATTTTATGCTGTACTTTACAGACTCCACACGTTTTCATGTGGATTCAAAAATATCAAGTTGTCATTTTGTTTTTTTCTTTTCTGGAGGAGGAATTATAGCTAGAAGACTAACAAGAGTGTGGTTCCAATGGTGCAATGGTTGGGACTTCATATTCAACCTGCTGTTAGTTTTTAAATGTTTTCTTATCCTTATTACCTAATATGAACACCATTGCAAAATACTGTACTTGTGATCATTTGTTTCAGAAATAACGTTTTATGGTTTTTTAATTCTTTTTCAAATAGGAGTCACCCCTCTCTTTCCTAACAATGTGGAGGGAAGAAACCAACATAAATTTAGAACTGGGGCACCTGGGTGGCTCAGTCAATTAAGTGTCTGCCTTTGGCCCAGATTATGATCTTAGGGTCCTGGGATGAGCCCCACATCAGGCTCCTTGCTCAGTGGGAAGCCTGCTTCTCCCTCTCCCTGCCACTCCCCTTGCTTGTGCTCTCTCTCTGTCAAATAAATAAAATCTTTAAAAGAAAATTGAGAACTGAGGCTTTTCCCATAAACTCACCAGGTTTTCACATAGTTCTGAGATTCCCATTAATAACAATATCAGAATCTCTATGCTTTTGTGGATTAAAGTCTTGTTTCTTTTGTAGATTAAAATTTTGTTGAAATTGGAGGAAATATACCACTTGATAGTACTGAATATTATCTATTCTGCAGTTTTTTAATATTGGTAATTTGCATTTTCTTCTTAGATTTGAATGCTAATATTTACAAGTTCTTAAGGCAGAGGATTTGTCTTCAACTCTTGGTTATGTGATGCCTACACAATTATTTTTAATAGTCTCCTTGACTGTCCCAGAGATTGGAGGCAATATTAAGAAATGGTTAAGAAAAGAGGCTTTGAGTTTTAGCATTACTTCTCAAACTTCAATGTGTATATGAATCACTGGAGAATCTCTTCAAAGGGTACACTATGATCATCAGTAAGTCTGGGGTGGGGCCTGAAATTCTTTATTTCTGATCAGTTAGTCTATGGCCCACACTTTGAGTAGCACAGTCTAGGTCCCAGTCCTTGTGTATATATTGCTTCCTAATTGTGTGACTTTGAGAAAATCACTTAGTTGCTCTTTAATTCATTTTCCTCATTTGCCACCTACCATAGGGAGGTTGTGAGGATTGAGAATATGTGTGTGAAGAGCCTAGCACACTGAAAGTGTTTAATAAAGTAAATGGTAGCTACTGTTATTTACCATTGCCTTTATAGGTAGAATATCATTTAAGAGATTATTGAGAAGTAAAAAAAATTATATGGTGACTAAATGTGGTTTTAGAGCAAAAGTTCTTGGTTGAAGTTCTGTCTCTTCCATGTATTTCTATGGGATCACCTCCTCTCGTTTTTATGGGTTTTATTTGTAAAATAAGAGAGGGTTGGCCTAGAGATTTGTGAGGTTTCTTTCAACTTGAACCAGTGATTCTATAACCATTGAGTGGAGTATACTATTTTGATTTTTAAAATATTGACATAGGACAAGTTGTGTATTCATTTCTTCTGCCTCTAAATTCATTTGATTTAAATCTGATTTAAAAGGTCCCCAGTAATTTCTCTCCTTGTCCCCCATTTGCTGGTTATTGCTTTGATAAAGAGTTTCAAAGGTCTGTCAGGGCTGCATACTGAAGCTATAGACAATTCTGAAGTGTCAAAAGAAAGCTAAATCAGGATACTAGAGAAGCCACTATGTAGCTGAAGACAAAAATTGCCTTTGGCTGCTTTGTAAATTATCATATCTGAACGATTATGATAGCTTATAAAGTCATTCAGAATGCTCCCACAGTTGCTTGGATGATTATCTAGAGCCTACCTCCAAATTTCAACCTCAGAGAAAAGGCATCCCCCCAAATATTCCAAACCTAACTACCAACACATGCTGAAAATTATATTAAATTATTTAATATGCTAAAGGTATCAATGTAAGTGGTAATCCAAAGGGAAAAGATATTTATTAAGAAAATAAATTGCCACATGGACAGGCATTTGGGAAAACATCTATTATACAAGATTTGTTAGTCATCAAAATTTTCTTTAGCTGCATTATCAGCTTTAGGGTATGAACATGACTTTGTAGTAATGGATATAGAAATTTGGAAAGGGAGATAGAAGAGCTGATTTTTATTAGTATGGAAATATTCCTATCCATTTCCAAAAAGATACTGAAGTGGCTGGAAGCTTTGTTAAAAATGCAGCATTGACAAAGAAATAATAAGATGACTAGTGTTATATACTGCCAAAAGGAATGCAAATTTCTGTGACCTCTCTGGAAAGTAACTTTCCAATATTTCTTAAGAGTCTTAAAAATATTAATATTCTTTGATGCACTAATTCTACTTTTGAAATTCTGTCATAAGGAATTAATCTAAAATGAGGTACAGGTTTATATTTCAGGATTTTAATCATAATATTTATAATGTGAGGATATGTTAGGCTATAAGTTCCACAAAGGCAGTGAATATGCCTGTTTGTGCTCACTATTATATCATTAGTGACCAGTACAGTTTCTGGTACTCAGTACACATTTGATAAATATTTACTGAATAAATGACTATAGGTGTCCAACAATAGGGAAATGGTTAAATAGAAGATAGTATAGCATGTATGGTGGAATATTACGCAGTCTTAAGAAATGGCTTATGAGGAGTTTTAAATTATATGTGAAATACTCATTTAAAAAGCAATATAAAACACTATAATATGAGATAGACTATGTAAAAATGCATATGTATAAAACTAAGGTTGGAAGAAAGGTCATTAAAATGTTAATAGCAATCATGTCTGAATGAATGGTGGTTTGATAGGTGCTGTATTTATTTATTTCTCAAATTTTCAGAAATGTCCATGTTATCTTACATTAAAAGAGGCTTTTTCGGGTGCCTGGGTGGCTCAGTGGGTTAAAGCCTCTGCTTTCGGCTCAGGTCATGATCTCAGGGNAGAAATGTCCATGTTATCTTACATTAAAAGAGGCTTTTTCCCCTTAAACGGTAGTATTTTTCTTAAGCAACTGAAAAGACTGTATAAAATTATTTAAACAAGTGGGCTCTTTTTCTTTAAACTATATATTGAATTCTTTACCTTCTCTGCTTTAAAATGAGTTGAAGAGAAATAAAACATACATCCACATAAAGACTTGCATGCAAGTCTTCATAATAACATTATTTATTAAGACTTGCATTTATTAAGACTTTGCNAAAAAAGAGGCTTTTTCCCCTTAAACGGTAGTATTTTTCTTAAGCAACTGAAAAGACTGTATAAAATTATTTAAACAAGTGGGCTCTTTTTCTTTAAACTATATATTGAATTCTTTACCTTCTCTGCTTTAAAATGAGTTGAAGAGAAATAAAACATACATCCACATAAAGACTTGCATGCAAGTCTTCATAATAACATTATTTATTAAGACTTGCATTTATTAAGACTTTGCATACAAATGTTCATAGCAGAATTATTGATAAAGACTTGCATTGGAATGATCACAGAAGTACTATTCATAATGACCCAAAGTGGAAACAACCCAAATATTTATCAATTGGTAAACAGATTAAAGAATATATGGCATATCTGTGCAATAAAATACTATTCAGCAATAAAGAAGGTACTGATGAGGTACTGATATAGGCTATATAGAAGATGGATGATTCTCAAAAAGATTAAGAATCTTGTTAAGTGAAAGGAGTCTGATGCAAAAGACCACATTCTGTATGATTCCATTTATATGGAATATCCAGAAAAGGCAAATCTATAGAGGAAGAAAGTAGAGTTGTGGTTGCCAGAGCCTGGAGATAGGAATGGAAAATAACTGCAAATGGCATGAGGACCTCACTGGGCGATGAAAATGCTCTACAACTGAATTATAGAGATGGTTACAGAACCTGGCAAACTTAATTTAAAATGTTTGCAATATGAACAGACATTTTGGCAAAGAAGACATCCAAATGGCCAACAGACACATGAGAAATTGCTCAACATCACTCGGCATCAGGGAAATCAAAACCACAGTGAGATACCACCTCACACCAGTTAGAATGGCTAAAATTAACAAGTCAGGAAATGACAGATGTTGGTGAGGATGTGGAGAAAGGGGAACCCTCCTACACTGTTGGTGGGAGTGCAAGCTGGTGCAGGTACTCTGGAAGAGTCTGGAGGTTTCTCAAAAAGTTGAAAATAGAGCTACCCTATGACCCAGCAATTGCACTACTGGGTATTTACCCTAAAGATACAAATGTAGGGATCCGAACAGGCACATGCACCTGAATGTTTATAGCAGCAATGTCCACAATAGCCAAACTATGGAAAGAACCTAGATGTCCATAAACAGATGAATGGATAAAGAAGATGTGGTATACATATACAATGGAATATTATTCAGCCATCAAAAGAACCGAAATCTTGCTGTTCGCAGGGTCATGGATGGAACTAGAGGGTATCATGCTAAGTGAAATAAGTCAGAGAAAGACAATTATCATATGATCTCTCTGATATGAGGAATTTGAGGGGCAGGGTGGGGAGTCGTGGTGGGTAGGGAGGGAAAAAATGAAACAAGATGGGATCGGGAAGGAGACAAACCATAAGAGACTCTTAATCTCATGAAACAAACTGAGGGTTAC